>CABHPH010136921.1:0-15074 GCA_902168325.1 Peromyscus nudipes
GTTTGTTTCTAACTCTTATAACCTAAATTAACTCATTTCTATTAATTTACTCTTTGCCTTGTGGGGTGATGTTTTATTTGTGCTGAAATGTGGTGATATTTTATTTGTGCTTTGATAAATAAAGCTTGCCTGAAGATCAGGGGGAAAAGGCCAGCCATTTTAAGTAAACAACGTCAGGTGACACACGCCCTTAATCCAACCATTTATCAGGCAGAGTCTCTGTGTGTTCAAAGCCATACTAGGGAACAGAGCCAAGCATGGTTACACACGCCTCTAATACCAGTACCAACCATAGAGACCTGGAGGTCTATACAGACAGACAATGACAAGGAAGTGAGGTAGCTGGGCTAAGAGCCAGTGAGAGGCAAAAAAATAAGGCATATAAAGGTGTGGGTAGACAGAAAGTAGCTCACATTTGGAAACTGCAGAGTTGATGAGGTAAGGTTTGCTGGTGGTTTTTTCAATTTCCCTGATCTCTAAGGCTTTCACCCTTATATCTGGCTTACTGGGAAATATCTTTACAATGGAAGGAATTGGTCTTTGCTTGATAATACATTAGGAAGTCTGAAAAAGGAACAATTAAATGAGAGGATAATTAATGTTGATGGGATGTATGTAACATCAATTATGCATATTATTTTTTTAATTATCCTTATTTAAGTATTAAAAAAGTTGGTCAATTTAAGTGCCAAGAAAAATGCTTTAGAAAAACCTATTAAAATGAATTATAGAGAAATTCAGACCCAGATAGAAGAATTTAAAGGCGAAATTATTTCAGGATTGAATTATAAGGTTACAGAGAGATATCCTGTTTTCAAACAATCAAACTTAATTTATCTGGTAGCTATACAGGAACTACCTGCTCAAGGGGGTGTATAAGCTAATTGGACTCCAGCTGAAATGTTAGATTTGAGGAGATTTAAGGAAGCTATAGTATCCTATGGCATGCATTCTCCATTTGTAAAGCAAATGTTAAACTTGTGGTCAACTTGTAATAGGATTATTCCTCAGGACTGGAAAGAATTAATAATAGTTGTCCTGGAACCTAGAGCACAATTGCAATGGCATACTTGGTTTAGAGATGAATCTAAGACAATAGAAAATCAATATAGAGCTAGAGGTGTGGAAATTTCCCAGGAAGGCCAATATGCTGAAACACAAAGACAATGTTTATGTAATAACCAAGCCGAGAAGAATGGGATGTAGAGAAGAATGAGTTGCTGAGATGAAGCCACCCACAAACCAAGAAGAATGGACAACCAGATTCCAAAAACACCAACAATTTCCAGAATTTAAAATCCCAAATCATGACAGGACATTGGTGGAATTCAGGTTTATCTGGTACATGGAATACTGGTACCAAATGTGAGGTCAAGCTGTAGGCCTTGTGTACATTTTACTTCACAAATGAGTCTGTCAGATATGCTAAGCCTATAGGCTAAAGATGATGCCCCAACGTTGCAGAGAAACCTCCAGTGCCTGTCCAGGCAGCTGGCTGTTTCTGTCAACTTGTTTTTTTGGGAGCCGCTTTCTTGCACTTCCTGTTTTATTAGGTAATATTATTTCCTTCTTGGGTCTCTGAAGGAGTTGAAGATTAGTTATAATTATAGTTAGTTGAAGATTAGATAGTTATAGTTTTCCTTGTTAGAATTTCAGAAAAGAAACTCACTAAAGAGGTGTAAAGTGTATAAATTTGAGAGACATTATAAGATAGTTCTCTGTTAGTAATATAAGTTAGGATAGAAAGTGATTCAGGTACATTTTGGACTTACCAAAATAAGATAGATGATGGAATATTTTCTCTGAGTTTGTGAAATGCAAATGGACTAGACATTTTTGGGGTATTTATTTGCTTGTATATATTGTATATAGTTGTACTTATATATAGTTTTTCTTATATTAGTTATAATTTTTTAATTATTTTTTATTTTTATTAGAAAAAAGGGGGAATGTGGAAATGGAGGTCTGTCTAGACAGGCAGTGATGTGGCTGGGCTTAGAGTCAATGAGAAGGCAGAACAGGAAGACAATAAAGGCACAGGTTAGACAGGAAGAAGCTCTCTTGGAAAGCTATGGAGAGGTGGTAAGCTAAGGTTAGTTGGCGGCTATTGTTCCTATCTCTACAGCTTGCACCTCTGTATTTGGCTCTGTGTTTCTAATTTAATAAGACAATTTAGAAATTCGTCTACAGCCTTGTGGCTTTATTATCTCATCTCAGTACTTCGTATCCTGTTTGCTCTGCATCTCCTGGCATCTCCTTTTCTTCTTCCCAGCATCCTCTCCACCTGGAAATCCTGCCTAGATATTGGCAGTTCAGCTTTTTATTAAACCAATCATAGTGACACATCTTCACAGTGTACAAGATGATTATTCCACAACAAGGAGTTTTCATAATAAATAATTAATGACTTTTAAGGGTTATTCTCTGCTCTGATAAACACAATGATGTGAAGAATTAGGATGGTCATTCAAGGTTGAAATATTCACATTTAGTAACATTAAATTTCCTGCCTTTTAGGTAACAGTAGTAAGTTGCCAGTTGCTTTTTTACCTATATATACCTATATATATATATTCTTATGTGTCATTCACTCCATACCTAGTTAGAAGGCTTAAAGATACAGATAGTCAAATTTTACCCAGTTTTCATACATTTACTTTTCAGTATACTTAAATGTAGGAAAATGTCAATTTAAAATGATTTTTCTCTTTGAACAAAATTTAAGGAAACTGTTTCCTGATAATGAATTGCATGGGCCTCCAGGGCAGTCAAGAACTTATGGCAAAATGATAAATTGTTTCCTTGTCAGCAGATTATTGACTTTCAAATACAGACTTTTAGCATTAATAAAATGGACCGCCATTTTTGATAGCCTTGGAAAATATATAATGGCTAAATTTACTTAATTTTTCTGTGTACCCAGACCTATTGCTAAGGGTCACGGCTTTTTAAAAATTATTTTTTGAAGATTTCACGTACAATTACTATGTTGCCATTATTTCCTCCCTTTCACTCTCCATTCTCTAAGTACTCCCATTCCCTTCAAATCCGTGGCCTCTTCTTTTATTATTATTGTTCCATCTGTATTGCATTACTGAGCCCATCCATGTGGTATTGTAAATGTGTTTAGGACTTACTACTTAGGGCTGAATACTAGCTGATCAGATTGGTGAATGCCCTAACTGTCATCATAGAGCCTTAATCCAGTAACTGATGGAATCAAATGCAGAGAGCCATGGCCAAGCACCAGACAAAGCTTCAGAAGTCCAGTCAAAGAGAGGGGAGAAGGATTCTATGAGCAAGGGGCATCAAGATGATGATAAAACTTACAGATACAACCACTCCAAGCTAATGGGAACTCATGAACTTTCAACCGAGAGCTGTGGAGTCTGCATGGGACTGGGCTGGGTACTCTGCATAAGTGAGACAGTTGTATAGCTTGGTCTGTTTGAAGGTCCCTGACAGTGAGAATAGGATCCATCCCTGGTACATGAACTGACTTTTTGGAGCCCATTGCCTATGGTGGGACGCCTTGCACAGCCTTGATGCAGGGGGAGGGGCTTGGACCTGCCTCAACTGAATGTACCAGGCTCTGCTGACTCCCCATGGGAGGCCATACCTTTTTGGAAGGGATTGGGGGTAGACTGGGGTGGGGAGAGGCTGGGGAGAGCAGGAGGGGGGATGGGGGGGAACCTGTGGTTGGTATGTGGAATGAATAAAACATTTCTTAATAAAAACAAAAGTAAAACCTGTAAAAACTAAAATGTGTAAGAAACTAATAAAAACACGTTTTGTGTATTATTTCTCATATGTTAAATAAAATGGTGTTATTGCTTTCTAATATATTATTACACCTGGGATCAGTATACTGATCTGTCAAGTAATATGTTATTTTGCCTATTTTAAAAATTAGGTCCCAACAGATCAACCATAGCATAATTACACATGTTTGTGGAACAGCATTATATTTCTAGCTCAAATTATGTAAAATTATGTCATTCATAGAAAACACTAAATAGTGCCAAGACAACCATGAAATGCACTCAAATTCCCAGTAAATTAGCAAGTGGTGGCATACACACAACTTGCCTCAAGGTACTTCAGACTCACTTATTGGGGATTTTTCAAAAGTATTATTGATAAAGAAAAACATTCAAAGATAGCTAAATAAGCAAAGGGGGTTTAGAGGAGCAAACATTTTACTCATTGGTTAAAGAAGATCAACAATTTATTTAGCATTTCTATTGATTGCTTGTTACATATTAAATAATGAGTCACATTTAGCTATTAAATTTTCTTGGTAGAAGTTACATACATTTTAGAGTTGCACACCAAGCTTAGCAGAATTATCTCTGTGTGTATTCCAGTATATATTACTGGGGTAGAGATATTTTTAATCAAATGCTTGTCTTTGAATTTATATATGTTAAATTGAGGTGCCTGTGGAATATGAAATTTGAAAAGTATATGTAGCCAATTGGATATGTATGGCTGGAGTTGGAGCAGGCATTTAGTGTAGAAATCTATACTTTTGCTTCACCAAGAAAAAAGTAACAACTGTCCCCTAGTGGTAGATGACAATCTCTAAAAAGAATGTACTTGTATAATGTGAATTGGTATATGAAGGTAAGGGTGTTAATTTAAGCATAAATAAAGGAACCCATGCCACTAAATAAAGATGAAGAGAAAGAATTGAAAATTCAGGGGTGTAGGTGAAGAATAGCCCAAACAGTCATTGTTTTGCTGTGAGAGGTGATACCAATGGCCTACTTTCTCAGATAAGCTTCTAATAAGAAATCACATCACAGTTGGGAAGAAGGAAGATCTGGTGAACTTGAAGAGAACAACTACTTGAAATGCTGAGAGCAAATGTCAGACTACAATAACCATGGATATGTGGTGAATTATTTCTGCTGTTGACTTGATTAGATTTGGGGCTGGTTATTAGAGTATTTTAAAAGAGGGGGAATGAAAGAAGAAAGATCCCTCTCTAATACAGTGACACCATTCTGTAAACTGGGATGTCAGGCTGAGTAAAATGAAAAAAAAATGTGGAAAAAAAGTTGCCTTTTTATGTGATGCACAAGAAAAATAATGGATACAACATACACGTGTATATGAGGGATATACATTTGAGCTACACTGGCTTTTCCTGGAAACCTAGGACTAGAAGAGTAAAGAGAACATAGCTGGTGAGTGGGGAAGTAGAAGGACACATAGCAGGGAAGGCTGGGGAAGCTTTGTGCATAGTTTAAGCTGATTCAAAGGACTGGAATAATTAAAATAGAAGGAAATATTTATAGGGATAAATACAGGAACAAAGTGTAGGTGTGCCAATTTTGTTTAAGTACACTCATCTTTCCCACAAATGAAACTGGAAATAATTCAGGGCAGGGGAGTGGATAGTTTGTGGAATGTCTGACAGTAAGATGAAAAGGTTGAAGTGTCTTTTCTCCTGTCAGAAATGATCCCATCTACTGGGAGAACAGAAGACAACAATGACTAATTTTGAAGGTAAAAAGTTAATATATTTGGGCGAATGGTAAATAGCATTTTTGCTAGCTCAAATAAAATGTCAAAGCCATGAACTGTTCTGCCAAAGTCCAGTTTCAGTGGAGTTCAGGTCCCAAAGAGGAGGTGTGGCATCAAGGGGTGGGGGTGGGAGGAAGGGGACAAACGCACATCTGAGGGTTCAGCAGCTCTCTCAATCACAGAGATTCTTTATTTATGCGGCATATTGATTACATAAGTCCTTGGCAAGCATCAGAGCCCAGGATCTCCTTTTCACTCCTTCATTAAATATCTAGAGTGAAGAAGCAAAGAACAAAACAGAGAGGCTTATCTGAAACAACATTTCAGACAACATCTGTCAAATCAGAAAGGTACAAGTTTCTCAGGGTCTGTAAGCATAGGACTTTCTATTTTACTGCCTGTGTCAAGGGTGGCTACTCATGGGGTTATAATAATGTTAAACAGATTAAAATTATTTTTATCTTAACCAAGTTACATGTAGAATCATTGACATTTTGTAAAATGTAAGCTTTAAAGAATATCTCACAATAAGCATTTAACTGACTGATTATGGCATGTTTCTTTTCCTCAGTTTTATAATAGGAGTCTGTTCTTTTCATATGCTCCCAGAAAGGAAGATTCAGGTATCTCATTCTTTTTCCATTCATTATTCCTATTCCCTCTATATAGGCTACAGGATAGGCCAGTGGATATACTTGTGGCATCTTGTATACAGAACTAAGCAAGAAATTTCTCAGAATCTACACTATTGGTAGCATAATCCTTGGGGTGCAAGGAAGCCTCTTTCTACTGTGACTCTCCTTTCAGGCTATGACCTCCTGTCTTCAAAGACTTCTTTTGAGAGCATGAATACATTTCCCCAGAGGCTACATAGGCAGAGAACTCCTCATTATACAACAACTTCTCCTAATAGTGAAAGCAAAAACAAACAAACAAACAAACAAAACACCAGTACACCTGCAACTGAATCTCAGTAAAGTTTCTCTGGAACTTTGTCAAGCAGCATCCTCCACGTCAGGACTCAAACTGTCCCTCGTGTCATGGCCAGCACCACAGTTCTAATATCTCACAAATATCTGAATTTGAAAACCTTGAAGAAATGAAGACAGTTTTAGATATTGGAAAGGATACTTGCATAACTAATCATGTACCTATGTAGGGTAAACACTGAATAAGGAGGCAACTAACTAGGTAAAAACTAATTAGTGGGGTTCAAAGTGTGAATATGAGCAAATGAGCAAAAGTAAAAAGACAAAAGCCAACTATTGTGAACATAAACTAATATTTTAATTTTGAACACTTATCACTTGATTACTTTTCAGAGGACATATTTTCAGACGGAGCCTGTGGAGATGGGAAGGTCAGATAGAACAGTGATGAGGTTGCTCAGATGAAGATGTCAAGAGCCTTGTTTTAAACACGAGCTCTGTGTGGCTACAGATGAATAGCTGTGGACGAATAACTGACCTAGAAAGAGGTAAGTGAAAAGACAAGCAAGAACTAGGTAAAACCATCGATACATTATAAAATAATAGGTGTGGCATAATGCTTCATGTCTCAATAACACATGAGTTTAACCTACTGCAAAATCTGATATGTGTAGAGAGTTTGAAAATAAGCAAAGAACTAGTATGAAAGGAAGCAATTTTAAAGGAAAATCTAAACTTCAACCCTAGGATTGAAAATACAGACAAGGTGTTTAATATCACAGTCAAAGGTAAACAAGACTCACAGACTACCAGGGAAAATACTAAAATATGGGAGAACCATATGAGGGTGATGAGGATGATGGTACAATTCAGTGAACATGCACTCAGAAACCAACCAGGATATCAAATGTCTTTGTCTATCTCTCTCCTCCTATTACCTTGAGGTAAAATCTCTCCTGGAACCACAAGATCACCATTTTTTTTTTTTTTTGCTAACTTAGCTAGGCAAAACCTCCTTGGATATTACTGCTTCTGCTTCTCAGTTCTGGAGTTACAGGCATGCACCACTATACCTGTTTTTTTGTTTTGTTTTTACATAGATTCTGTGCTTCGAATTCACTAAGGGATTTACTTAGCCTTGCATCATTTTAAAGAGTCAGGAATGTGCTTCTACATTTAAAAGCTCATTTAAGCTGTTTCTAGTTGCTGCTTTGTATTCAGGCGTATGGGACACACGATAAATATGATTTTTTCTGTTTCTTTCTTCCTAATAATCTTAAAAATGTTTTATGATAGCAATGACATATACACAGCATATATATATATATATATATGAATGCACACACAAACACCTATATAGAATATACATACACACATATACTTAGGACATATGCATATATTCATATCCTTCATCTAATTTGCAAATTCTGCATAATAGCTAAGCTAAAGGAAATTTAAGAATAATATATATAAAAATAATTTTTAAAATTAAAAACTTGTCCAGGTTAAATGGTACAGATATCATCAGTAACTCAAAATCTGTTGAGAGTCTTTCATATAAGCATTTTTAAAGTTAGTATTTTAAATTTTGTACCTACAATTAAAATATTCCAGAGGAAGGGATGAAAATTTCTAAAATGTATTCAGATGATTACACTATATTCAAATAACTGCCAATTTTCTCTTACTATGAAATTTATATATAGATAGCGTATTTATACAAAAATATAAAAGACCATCTTTCTACCTATAAAAAATTCCCTATAGATTCACACTTGGATTTCTAAACTGGAAAAATGATTTCCAATAAAATCTGACTCAATGTGAAGATATTTCTCAGAATGTGTTCAACATAAGATCATTGAATCAGAATTAACTATTGGCTTCTACATGATTATAGTCAAAGGAAGACAGTCTGGATGTTGTGCTGTGAGGGCTCTTTAGCACAAACATTTGTACAGTCTATGGCTGGAGACAACAGTTCAGCAGTGTCTGAGTTCATCCTCTTGGGGCTGACAGATGACCCAGAGCTTCAGGTCACCCTCTTTGCTGTGTTTCTAGTCATCTACTTAACTACTGTCATCGGAAATCTAGGACTGATTGTGTTAATCCAAATCAGTCCTCAGCTTCACACCCCCATGTACTTTTTTCTCAGCCACTTGGCTTTTGTTGATTTCTGTTATACATCCTCAGTGACCCCGAACACAGTTATAAATTTTCTTCGAAAAGTCGGAAGTATAACCTTTTATGCATGTGCCACCCAGGTGTGCTGTTTCATCACGTTTGTAGTCTGTGAAATGTACTTGCTGTCAATCATGGCCTATGATCGGTACGTGGCCATCTGGAACCCTCTCCTCTATGCAGTCCTCATGCCTAGGAAGCTCTGTCTTCAGATGATCGCCAGCACATACATTTATGGATTCACTGTGGGGCTTGCACAGGCAGTGGCAACCTTCCGCTTGTCTTTCTGTGGCTCCAATGTGGTCAACCACTTCTACTGTGATGATGTTCCCTTAGTGGCTCTGGCCTGTTCTGACACACATGTCAAGGAGCTGATGTTGCTAATCATTGCTGGCTTCAACACCCTTTGCTCTCTGGTGATTGTGGTCATTTCTTACATCTTCATAGTCTTTGCCATCCTGAGGATTCATTCTGCTGATGGAAGAAGGAAAGCCTTTTCTACCTGTGCATCCCACCTGACCTCAATCACCATATTTTATGGGACAATCATTTTTATGTACCTGCAGCCCAAGTCAAGCCATTCTCTGAACACAGATAAATTTGCTTCTGTGTTTTATGTGGTAGTGATTCCCATGTTAAATCCACTGATCTACAGCTTGAGAAATAAGGAGGTAAAAAGTGCCCTGAAGAGAATTACTGATAAATTGTCTTTGCCCACTCGTTAATCCAAGAAACACCGGGAAGTAGTCAGAAGACATTTAATTTTGTCTTACTTGAAATGACAATGCTAGGTGACAGAGCTCCACCATTCATGCTGAGCTCTATGACTCATTGGAATGGCACAGGTACATGTGTATGTATGCATGTGTGTATGTGTGCTATATGTGCATGTGTGTGTATGCATATGTTTGTATGTGTGTATGCATATGTGCATGTGTGTATATATGTGTATGTTTGTGTGTATGCTTGAGGGTTTTATTAATGTATATATGTGTATGTTTGTATCTGCATATATGTATGTGCGCATGTATGTCTATATGTGTGTTTATAGCCCATGGTGAAACTCAGAGCCTTGCATATGATGTAGTAGAGCTTTATTAGTGATGTACACATATCTCTGTCAAAATTTATCTTAATCTCAATGAACCACATTATCATTAATTGTAAGTATATATTATATATACACATGTATATACATATATTCATATATTTTCCATCCATGAATATAGTATATGAAATAGAGTCTTTTTTGATAAATGTACCATGTTAAACATCTCAGCTTGCATTGTAGCAGGTCAATATCTTTCATCTTGTATTTCAAATTAATATGTAGATAATCTGGAAGTAGTAAAAGTTTTTAAAATACTTCTGGCTCTTTTGTTTGATTACCATGTAACCATATCAAGGATTTATTTTTCCTGGCTTCAGGTAGTTGTGTAATAACTTCAGGTAGTTGAGAAGTAGATGGAAACAGTATTCTTCCCTTTAAAGTAAACAAATTGAACACATTGAAATGTAGGCTAGGTTCTAAATGATAAGGGAACAGAGAGACATATCAGAGGGCAATGCACTTGCTGCCCAAGAGTAAGGACCTTAGTTCAAATCCTCAGCATTCACATTAAAAGACAAAATCAGCATGCCATTGCACCCCTTCAACTCCAGCACCTAGAAAGCAGAAACAGGAGGAAACCTGTCCAGCCCAATTATTCTGTTAGTGCACTCTGGATTCAGTGTGAGAGAAACAATTTCAATATATGACATGAAGAGAGATAGAGAATAATACCCATTGTTTACCTCTACTTCCACAAATGCACATACATTCACATACATTGCACCCAACCATGTACAATACACACACACACACACACACACACACACACACACACACACACACACCTGCACACAGAGATTTTGTATGAAATCAAATAAAGATTGTAGAGTTATTTCACTGTAATACTTTTAAATATTTAATGAATTTGAAATTTCTTTGCATGAAAATATTTTCAAATAGTGTTTTAAGTTCTCTTAAATAAACTACATAAAATATTTATCACCAAGAACAAAAAGAAGGCAATGTTGTTATGTTCAGCAAGGATTACATTAATAAAAATGGTATTTTTTTAGTTTCCAGCTTTTCGTTGTAAAATACTTTACCACATTTACTGAATTATTTTCCTGTATCACCCTGGATGAATCATTTTAAAAGAAGTGCTTCAGTTAATTTTTTTTCAAATGCCAATTGAGGCAGTATTTAAAGTGTATATACATGCAAGGTAGTTTGTATAATTCACTAACACATATATTTAGCAACTGGAAGAACCTAGGATTGGATCTAATTTCGAAAAATTATAAAGATTAATTTTTAAGTGGCTATAATGTATTTCCCACTAGTTCTATATCGATGTTTCCAGAGTTCTAACTGGAAGGCCAAAATCAGGGGGTGGGAGGGGTTTCCAACAAACAGGGACTAACCAGAGACAAGTGTTAGGAAGCTGAAATAAAGTTTATATTTAGTGTAACCTCACAGGGAAGACAGTTCTGTCTAGAGACCTCCTGGGTAAACACTCTAGGAGATATTGACAATAGCACAGGTTGTAGGGACAGGAGAGGAGCATATTTGATCAATTTGGTCAAAGTGAGAATGTTGGGGTATAGTTGGTACACTTGGCTGAGCTTTGACACTCTTCCCGTGGTCTGGAGCAGGACATTGACAGCAGTAGTGGATGATAAGTTAGTGATGATGATGTTCCTCCACATTTCGAAAATGTCTTAGATATCCTTGTTTTGGTGGTGGGAAAAAGACAAGGTAAATTTAATTTAAATTAGCATTTTTCTTCCTGTTTTAAACAGTCATTAAATGATTAATGTTTGTGAAGAACTGAGCAGAAATGATTAAAGTTTGTGAAAAATGAAGCAGAAACACAATTAAAAGTCTAGGGGCAAAAGGACACAGATGCAATATGAAGCAGCAATGCCTGGCTATGGTGATATTTTTCTTTTGTACCAAAATGTTAATTGTATGTTAATAAATAAAGTTGCCTGGGGGTCAGAGCTATTAGCAAGCCATAGGAAAGCAGGGCAGTGGTGGTGTACGCTTGTGATCACAGCACTTGGTAGACAAAGCTAAGTAAGTCTCTGTATGTTCAGGAATACAGCCAGCATTGGATACACATGCCTTTAATCTCAATACCAACCACAGAACACCTGGAGGTCTATACAGACAGGCCGTGATGAGGCAGTCCTGTGGTTGGGTTTACAACCAATGAGAAGGCAGAACAGAGACTATATAAAGACTTTAAACAGGAAGTAGCGGCTCCTTCGGAGAGGTAGGACCACTACAGGAGGAAGGGTAAGGTTTTAGCTTGTAGCTCTGACCTCTTGGCTTTCTTCTTTGCATTGGTTCTGTGTTTCTTATTTATAAGACGGTTGGTTACATCTACACCTGGCTTTGATCCTATTCTTGTTCCTTCATCAGACCTGAAGGCACACCTGACGATGAAGAGCAGGCTAACTTCAGGCATCTAAGAGGTTTCCATCGGTGTATGGTGCTCTATGACCCCCTCTACAAACTAGACTTAAATTTCTTCAGAAGTAAATGTGAGAGCCTGATTTTGGAAGAGCAATCGTGAATCATTCAATGCTTATCCTTTCCTCTTGGAAAAAAAAATAAATAAAGGGAAAAGTCACCACACAGAAGGCAGACCATTGTCTGCCTTTAGCTGTCATTTGCTATCAGTGTGACTCTTTCAGACACAAAAGACAGGTTCTTAGCTGTTACTTCAAAGTCTAACAATGTGGTGTAGGGAGGAGAGGAATCTTTGAGTGATTATGTAAGGAAGAGATGAAGTCCTGAGTGAATGGGTATTACTAACAAGCACCAAAGCCTCAGACCCATAGGAAATTGGCAATGCCTTCCTCTGGTTTGTATGCAGATGTTGCCAGAGTTTGTAGAAATTAACCACAGCAGCTTCCTCCTCCCAAATGACTGCCATCTGAGACTGCTCCAGTGCAGACCTCTTACTAAGACTAGCTAACCCCTCCTTTGGATTGCACATAAGTGCTGAGGTTTCTGGTCACCACATGTTTGTTACCACTCCAACAGATTGGGCACAGCCAACACAACCTCAGCTTTTCTGCATGTGTGCTTGTCTGTCTGTTCTTTTTTCATTTCCTCATTCCCCAGTCAGGCTACCAGGACTGAACATGCTGGGTGAGGTGTTATGAGATCACAAATGTTGAAATCCCCGTTCTCTTTACCAATGTGTACTTTTGTTGGTTACACCATGAGAAAAGCATGCTTTATAACCAGAGAAATAATCTTCATCTAAAAATTGAGAATTTTAGAAAAGAAATACAAAACAAAACCAAATAAATTTTGTTACATGAAACTGGACTAAAGATGCTTTAGATCACTGAAAACAACAAAAAGACATTGATCTGTTCATTAAGAGGTTTCATTCCCCTGCCTCCGCATCCTCTCCAACATAAGCTGTCTTCAGTGATTTTGATCTTAGCCATTCTGACAAGTATAAGATGGTATCTCAGAGTCATTTTGATTTGCATTTCCCTGATGACTAAAGATGTTAAGAAATTCCTTAAATGTCTTGCATTTAAAATTCTCTGTTTAGCCCTATAGCCCATTTTTTAATTGGAATGTTTGTTATTTTGATGTCTAGTTTCTTGAATTCTTTATATATTTTGAAGAACAGCCCTCTGTCAGGTGTGGGGTTGGTGAAGATCTTTTCCCATTCTGTAGGAAACACTTCTTCACTGTTGGCTGGAGTGCAAACTTATATAGCCACATTGGAAATCAATATGGCAGTTTCAAGAAATTTGGGAATCAATCTTCCTCAAGACCCAGCTATACCACTCTTGGGCATATACCCAAGAAATGCTCGATCATACCACACAGACACATGCTCAACTGTGTCCATAGCAGCAATATTCATAATAGCCAGAACCTGGAAACAACCTAGATGCCCTTCAACCAAAGATGGATTAAAAAATATGGTACATATACACAATGGAATACTACTCATCAATGAAAAAAAAAATGACATCATGAGGTTTGCAGGCAAATGGATGGAACTAGAAAATATCATCCTGAGTGAGATAACCCAGACTCAGAAGGATAAATATGGTATGTACTCACTCATAAGTGGATACTAATGTAAAACAAAGGAACATCAGACTACAACCCATAGCTCCAGAGAAGCTAACTAACAACAAAGACCCAAAGAGGGATGCATGGATTGCCATGGCAAGGGGAACTAGATGAGATCTCCATGAGTAAACTAGGGATGAGGGGTGGGCAATGGAGGGTTGGGAATGGGGGATGAGAACATAAGGGAATGGGATGGTCAATCTGGAACAGGGATGGAGTGGGATAGCAATGAAAGAGATACCATGATAGGGGGAGACATCATGGGGATAGGGAGAAACTGGGTGCTAGGGAAGTTTCCAGGAATCCCCAAGGATGACCCCAGCTTAGACTGCTAGCAATAGTGGAGAGCATGCCTGAACTGGCTTACCCCAGTAATCAGATTGGTGAATACCCTAACTGTCATCATAGAGCCTTTCTCCAGTAACTGATGGAAGCAGATACAGAGATCCACAGTCAAACATCAAGCAGAACTCCAGTCCAGTCGAAGAGAGAGAAGAGGGATTCTATGAGCAAGGGCATCAAAATCATGATGGGGAAACCTACAGAAACAACCAAACCAAACTAGTAGGAACTCATGAAATTTAGATCAAGAACTATAGACCTGCATGGGACTGGACTAGGCCTTCTGCATAGCTAAACAGTTGTGTAGCTTGATCTGCTTAAGGGGCCCAAGGGTAGTAGGATCAGAATCTATCCCTGGTGCATGAGCAGGCTTTTTGGAGCCCACTACCTATGATGTGACACCTTGCACAGCCTTGAGGCAGGGGAGGGGCTTGGATCTGCCTCTACTAAATGTACCTTTACTAAATGTACCTCCCCATGGAAGGTCTTACCTTCTTGTAGGAGGGAATGGGGTGTAGGTTGGGAGGGAGAAGCTGGTGGGGTAGGAGGAGGGAAAAGGGAGATCTTTGATTGGTATGTAAAATGAATAAAATACGTTCTTAATAAAAAAAGGAATATAAAAAAGGTTTCATTCATCAACATATTCATTATTTAAATGTTTATGTTTTTTATTATAAAATGAATATTTTTGATTATTTTATTTTGTATGTAGTTTTATCTTTTTATAACATAAACCTATGAATAGAAAATTTGCATCCAGACTTTCCAAAAGAAGCATATTGTCCAAAAAATTTGCTCCTCCTAAAAATTCACAATTTTAATTTTTGAATCATACTGTATAATTTTTTTCATGAGAGTTGATTCATAAAAGTTATCATCCAATCTCTACTTGTGCTATATGCCACATATGCATCTATATTCATACA
>CABHPH010136922.1:0-47246 GCA_902168325.1 Peromyscus nudipes
GGGGGGGGGCAATTTTGGATTGAGAGTAAAGAAAAAAAAGTAAGTGGCCTTCCTTAGGAAGAACCAACAAGTAGAGATGGTTTGAAAGAGCCTCATTCTTGTGCAGTCAACAGAATCCACAGAAGGACAATGGGTCACTAACCAGAAAGAGAATGACCACCTCCACATGGGGATATCTCTTGTTCCTAGGTGTTCCTGGACTGTCAGCAGGCTGCACACCACAATGGCAAGGTGAGCTCATGACAGATTCTGTGTCTTGGAGTGATATCCGGTGGACTTTTACCTCATGCAGGTTGACTCAATGTCCTGGCCTCTTTCCTAGATGTGTAATTTGTCTTGTATGCTATTTTCTTCAGCTATGAAATAAGACTGATACCAATATGTAAGTGTTAATGGTATAAAATAAGGGCTGCCGAGAGTGCTCAGTGGTTAAGATCCCGTGCTGGTCTTCTAGGAGACTATAGTTTAGTTCCTAGCTCACTATTTTCTTTCCTCCATTCCCAACTCCAAGTTACCTTTTTTGTTCAAGTAGCTAATTGGATGTGGAGTTGAATGCCTATAGGTCACATGTCAGACAGTTCACAGCTGCCTATAACTCCAGCTCCAGGGGACCTGATGCCCATTTTGGCCTTTACGTGTACCTGCAGACACACACAAGCACACACACACACATGCACACTCACATGCACATATATAAAAATAAAATAAAAGTGTAAAATAATCTGATTTTTCTTAAGTAATTATTGATTGTAGCAAATAAACCTATGCAAATGGACCATTTGTATAAAAAACTTAGAAAATGGTTTCCAAGACCATCCTCAAATTTATGCTAAATCATCGCTTTTCATCTCAGAGTCACAACTTCACAAGTGCAAACTTGTTATTATTATTGCTGTTTTTATCATTTGCAGTGCTGGGGAACAGAATCCAGGGTCTTGAGCATACTACATAAGCATTTTACCACAGACCTACACCCCAGCCTCATGCATATTTAAATCAAGTATCAGCCTCCCTCAATCATATCTTAATCAAGGCATACATTTTCTGATGTGTCTTATTTTCCTAAAACAGAACTGTATCTGTCACAAAGTTCTTCAGAGTTAAAGACAATTTCTGCTGCAATTAAAGAAGATAAACTCTGACCAAAGGGCACGTAGATGAGCACTGACTTAACTTCAAAATGCTCTATGCAGTTTCTCAACACAAAGTGTCTAGATTTGAAGATGAAATACCCCCACAGGTTCATGTTTGAATACTTAGTACCAAGCTTGTTACCTCGAGAGGTTCTAAGAAACTTCAGGATGTGATCTTCCCTGCGGGAAGGTGTACAGGAATGTGTTTGAAGTTATACTGGGTAGCTGGACCTGTCCTGGCCCTGTCCACCACATGATCCTGCCACCATGATTCTCTGCTCAAGTACAAAGAGCTAGCAATCCATTACCCACCCCCTCTGGAACTGTCAGCCAAGAGAAACCCTTTCTTTCCTTAGAAATTGACACCAAGCACTTGGTCACAGCAACGTGAAAGTAATGGGCCCACAGTTTTTCCCTTACACATCTCCCCTGTTCACTTTTGTTTTTCCTTTCTATACTTATTGCTTCAGGAAGATGGGGAATTTTAGGCTGGGGGTTTGGTTTTTTTTGTTTGTTTTGTATTTTGTTTTTATCAAGCTGGATATGAGAGAAATTCAGCCCATTTGTGCAATGAAGGGAGGCAGTGCCTGATGGGCAGTCATCAGAATTGTACAGCTTCCCAAAACACTCAAGAGAATCAGCTGTGCTTACAGTCTCTAATTCTCACGGTGAAATGTTTTTGGCCCAGATAACACAGTGTTTGCTACACAAAGGCAAATCAAAACACATCTACCCGCGTAAACGCCACTAAAAGAAGCAAATCCTGTGGAGGTGTTTTGTTCATATGTCTAACTGTAGGCAGCCTAAACTGAAAAGAATCTCATTATCTCAGACTACCATATGTGTATGTGCATATAAGTAGAAGGAAAGGGAAAACAAACTCAAAATATGGCCTCAGCTAGTAGGACTGTAAGAGCCAGTCTCTGCTCCCTAATTGGAATATTACATACCAGCTATAATGCTTATGGCAGGACTACATAAGATTTGCACATCACTAGGAGAGCACACTACTTAGGTTTTATGCCCACAGTTGATATTAATAAGAGGTAATAACAAGGACCAGTGGAGCATGCCTGTACTCTGCACTTCGTAAGCTAGGCTGGGGTGAACCTGTCTTAGAAAGAATTTTTAAAATGGAGTTGCCAAAGTTACTGTACAGATTAAATACTTCTTGTTATTCTATTGGGTAACTATAGACACATGCGGTAACTACAGATATCACTAATGTAAAATGTAGGTTTTAAAGTTTGTAAAGAGTTTGTATGTTTTTGTCACAAAGAAATACAAAGACAAATGGCTGAAAAGACCGCTGGTTTCCCTTAGTTTAACACATGTAAACATTTTCTGCTATTGCATGGTGTTAAACAAATTATGGTTTTCATTTATCAATTTTAACAATTCAAAAGAAGATAGAAATCAGTGTTGCCACTGTTTAACAAGTTAATATTTGAACATAAAAATACATACAATGTACTCAGGCTTCCCCAAGGATAGTTGCAAATAGATTTATTTACTACAAAGTGTGGCCTAGAAATGGAACATGAACATACAAGTCTATGATTCACACTTTCTTCCACTGAAGGCAGAATTTCTCTTCCATCATACTACAGCATCACTCACAGACAACACCCAGCAAGCAAATGTAAATGCCTGGTGAATGTGAGAGTCAGGAAAATGCTCCCTTGTCATCATGTAGCAGCGATGAGCCAAGCTTCCTGTCGAACCTTTCTGTGTACTGCTAATATATGAAAAAGACCTTTAAGCACACACAGCCCACTTCATAACTGGAATTAATATTAGATATAATCTATGCAACATTACTTAATGACAGATAAGAAAACCGAGGCTTAGAAAGATTTTACTGACTTGTACATAAATACATCAGTTATTCAGAGTTTAAACACAAGTTCCACAATGTCTGAACTCATTTCTAAAATATTTTATTACACCTGATTTTGAAACACAAACCCAAGATCTAGACCTACTCAATATCATGAAAACAATGAGATAACTTAATTGAAATTAACAGAATCCATACAGAATTTAGTAGGTGATTAATATTAAACAATGAATATGTTATATACAAGTCCTAGTAATATGCCTAACTATTAATGTGCTATTCCAATCAAAGAAACTAGATAAATGAATGTAATACAATCGGCAAAAGGCACATGCAGTTTGTAGTAAATATCTGAGTTGTATGTAAATAAAATAACAACATTTAACTTTGAGAGAGAATTAAAACACTGGAAAAGCAATTTTCTTCCTCATTTCATTGTTTTCTGTGACTAGATTTTTTCTGGGTACAAGACTTTGTGGATTTCACATCATGGAAAAGGCATGACGTGTCCTTACTAACATACCTACTACTCTGCAGATGAATGACTGGCTTTCTTGTAAAGAGTCACAGACATTTTTTTTTACATAAATTAAACAGAAACTTGCCAGGGCAAGAGGGAAGTCTCAGGCCTTATAGTAGCTTAATCCATTGGGATTTTCTCACTATAATAAAATAAAATAGATAAAATATCTATTTAACAACAAATAAACTTGTATTTGCCACTACTCTCTGCCTCTCTGTGGCTGTGATAAAACACTAACCAAAGCAACCTGGGGAAGAAGAGTTTATTTCACCTTATAGCTTGTAGTCATCATGAAGGGAAATCAGGGCAGGAAGTCAAGGCAGGAATCTGGAGATAGGAACTGAAGCAAAGGCCATGGATGGGCTTGACTTACTGGCTTGCTCCCCTTAGCTTGCTCAACCTGCTTTCTTATCCCACCCATGACCACCTGCCAAGGGGTGACACCATCCACAGTGGGCTGGTCCCTGCTACACGAATCATCAATCTATAAAATGCCCACATAGATATGCTCACAGGCCAATCTGATGGAGGAAGTTCCTCACATAGATATGCTCACAGGCCAGTCTGACAGAGGAAGTTCCTCAGTTGAGGCTCCTACTTCTCAAGTGACTCTATTTTGTCAAGTTGACAAATCTAACCAACACACCTCCAAAGAGCAATAACAGATAGAAGAAATGTATCCCTACTGGGAGTGAGAAAGAAAATGGAGCAAAACACGTAAAGCAGAGTGTTGAAGATTCAAAACTCTGGGTGGCAAATGGAGTGAGCCAGGAAGGAGGGGAAAGGTGAAGAAAGCCAAATGGTTGCCTGCAGTGGGTGTTTTCAGTCAACAGTGCACGGATGAAGGATCCAGATGACATCCAACAGCATCCACAAATGAAGAAGACAGAGCTGATGCCAGCGAGTGTAATGCCATTTGAGTTATCAGGACAAA
Organism: Peromyscus nudipes; assembly: GCA_902168325.1. Lineage (NCBI taxonomy): Eukaryota > Metazoa > Chordata > Mammalia > Rodentia > Cricetidae > Peromyscus > Peromyscus nudipes. Next base: position 4,431 of record CABHPH010136922.1, read on the forward strand.
GCACAGTAAAGGGGAGAAATCCCTGGAGAAAACTTCAGGTCTGCTGTTCTCAAGATCGGTGAATTCCTCTTGAGTCCTAATCAGACCATACATGTGAAGTTGGGGAAAGACCTGCCTGATTGTGGTAAATAGGAGCATCATGCAGCAACACTTAACTAACACAGGGAATAACACCTATTTTTACCAGCCATGCCACATCATGCAAATGTCATGGAGCTCTGGGTAAACAGGAAGTAGTAAAAACTAATACTGTAATAGAAAACATTCTTACTTAGTTCAAGCCCTGCACTGTACCTACCTAGTGCTAAAGGCAAGGCCTCAAGGGTCTGCATACAACAGTGTGTCATTCAGTGATGTTTTAGCCAATGAATATACATAAGAATATATATAAATATATATTCATAAAATTGTATTGTCTGATGATGCATTCTTTTTAGTTTGTGTTCCTGTGGCATTCACACACTAAACATCTAATGATGCACTTTAGAGAAAAAAATCTCCATGGTTAAGGAGTAAGTAGCCATATCCAATAAGTATGACATTGGTTGAGAACTAATCATAGAATGGTTACAAAAAGTCCAAAATTTTCGATGCCCAAAAATGTAAAATTCACAATATCCAATATCCCAATGAAAAGCTGACACATGCAAACAAGCAGAAAAAAATATAATCTACAATAAAGAGAAAAACAATTACAAACAGTTTGAAGTGGCATAAGGGTTAGAATTGGGAACTGAGTATACTAAATAACGTAGCTGAATTCTATATGTGCAGAACAATAGGCAGAGGTGGAAACGACCTTAAAAAATGAATTGAACAAGAATAAACTACAAAAAGCAAAGATTATATTTGAAAAGATTAAAGTCATACAAAGTATTTTCCTTAACCTTAGCCACAGTGGAGTTAAACTAAAAACAACTGGCAGAAATGTCTTTGAAAAATCTCAAAGTTATTTATAAATAGACCTTGCATCAAAGAAAAACAGACAAACAAACAAACATGAAAAGACAAAGTATTGTAAGCTGGACAAAAATGAAAGTATACTGTTCATAAGTCTATGAAACACTATTAATCAAGACTTACAGAAAACTTCTAATATCAAATACAAAGGTAAACAACAAATGCCTGAAACTGATTATTTCAATATGCACCTTAAGAAATTAAGCAGGGAAACATACAAAAGCAAGCAAGGAAGGGAAAAGGGGGTGAAGATTAAAATCAATGCAATAAAGAAAATTTTAATAACTAGAGAACATCAACAAAACTTAAACCTTTGTTTGGAGAGCCATTATCAGCACAGGGTCTGTGGCAGGTAAGGGTAGTGAAGGATGGACACTAAGGACAGCTTCTTGCCAATTAGCTCAGCAACTTAGATGAAGTGGGCCACTCTGAGAGGAGTGGGTCAGCAAGCCTGGCTGGAAGGGAAGGCTTCTCACAGTCCTATACTACCAGAGAAGTTACATTTCCTCTTAGAAATCATTGTACACAGAAAACTCAAATGGACTCCCTGGTGAATTCTACTAAAAATTTAAAGAAGAGGTAATAACAAATTTACACAAATCATTCCATAGTGTTAAAGAAAGAACAATTACCTGCTAGTTCTATGATGTTAGCTTTACCAAAAGGAAAGCATAAGCAAAGAAAACAGGCAATCATTCTTCAGGAGAATAAATGTAAACATTGTTAAAAGGTTTTTAACACAATGACTCCAAAACCACATAAGAAGTGGTGTCTGATAATGAGTGTATGAGTGTGATCAATCCCAGAAGTTCAGGGCCTCCTCACATCTTCTGTGAGATGTCTATTGTAAAAGGCACTCTCTTGTCATTGGCAGTGCTCATATTTAGAATTCATCACTAGTTTCTGTACTTTTTACCATGCCTGTCTGATACGTCTTTCCTTTTTGAAAGAAATAAAACTGTTATTTGTACACTGTTCTTTTATCTTGCAATCTTGCTAAGCACACTTGTAAGTTTAGGTTATTTGTTGTTGTTGGTGGTGTTGGTGGTGTTGGTGGTGGTGGTGGTGTGTGTGTGTGTGTGTGTTTTGTTTTGTGGTTTACACTGGCTTCCTCATGCAAATCTTCATGTCATCAGCACCGACAGCAGATTTTCTTCCTTTCCAATCTGGATGCATCCCATCTTTCCATCTTGCCTTACTGTAACCCAGGACACCCGCCCCACAATGTTGTATAATCTCATTCCTGATATAAGGAACATCATTTAGTCTTCAGCTTCTAAGTACCCTGTTAACTTAGGTGATGTCAATGTTATTTATTAGGTTGATAAATGTTTCTCTATTCCTATTGTGCTGAGAACTTTTATAAGGAAGTGGTGGATTTTCTCAAATGTTTTTTCTATATCAATGATTATTACTTTCAATAGACACACACACACAAAAATTTAATAGCACATTGAAAATAAATCATTAATTCAAGTCTACAAAAGATATGCAAGACCTGTACGGTCAAAGCATTGATGGTGAATTAATGGAGACAGAAACAAATGAAAAACTCACTATTTTACTGGATTATAACTTCTCTGAGCACCTGGGCACGATGGTGCTTACCAGTAACACCAGAAACTGGGAGTTAGGAAGAGAATCACAAACTCAAGGCTAGCCTGATCTGCATCATGAGTCCCTGTCTCAAAAAACTAAGAGCTAGGATATAGCTCACTGGTAGAGCACTTTCCTAACATTCACAAGGCCTCATTTCCATTTCCAGTACCACAAAAGAAGAAAGTGAAACAAAGAAGTATTCCTTTGAGCACAGATATAAAGGAAATGGGAGGAAAAAACCCTGAAAAGTTCTGACTTCCCCACAAGAGGAATGATGGGAGAGTAAATGCCAGGAGGAAGAGACACACTGTGTTTAAGGAAAAAGAAGCTGGCCATTTCAGGTGGAACACCAAAAGCAGTGGAAAGAATAATGGGGATGAGATTAGAGATTTAGCCCAGAGCCCTGGCAGAGAAGGCTGATGACTAGAGCCTGGAGCCTAATGGATTTGTAAACAAGCAAGTATTGCAATCACTTTTTCTGGTTTGTAGATCACAGCTGAGCAAAGGGAAAACATGAGATTTTCAGAAAGCCATTGCAACAACACAGAGAAAAGAGACAGTGAAAAGCAGACTAGTTGAAGAGGAAGTCGTGAGAAATGGCTGGATTCAGAACACATGATGAGTAAGGCCGACGTGATTTGCTGATGGATTGGTTATACTGGGAGGTGTGAGAAAAATGGGAGAGACAGAAGCTACAGTTTCTGGTCTAGATCCCTAGAAGAATGGATTGCTGTTTGCTGAAATCAGAGCCATTATGGAAAGAATGGGATGGAAGAGAAGCTAACCTTGGCTTTGCTAAAGGCAACATGCCTAATAAGATTTCTAGCTAGAAACCACATACTAGCATTCAGGGAGGCAGCCCTGGCTGGAGCCATCAATTTGATATTTGCATCCATGAAGAAGATGAGTTGACAAGGAGAATGAGTGAGTGAACCCTGGGCTGTCTTGATGACCAGATGTGGGAAAGAAAAACAACTATGACAAGATATGGAGGGGGCAACCACATGGGTGGAGAAGTGGAGGATGGTAGTGTCAGGGGAACCAGAGAGTGCAGGAAGTTTTGTTTGAGGGTTAGTCAATAGATTTAGAGCCAGTGTTTATCTCTGACTTGAGCCCCAACAGGTCCTGATGTGACTGGTCCCATGAGGGAATGGGACAGAGGACTTTCAAAAGAAGGGACAAGCCTTCTGTAGGTTATTTTTTGTTTGTTTGTTTGTTTGTTTGGTTGGTTGGTTGGTTGGTTTGGTTTTGGTTTTGGTTTGTTGTAGGGAATAACAAAGAAATGGGTCAATAACGGAAGAGGGCTATCAGTTAAGGAAGAATTACAAATCAAAGTTTGCTTTTGATGTTGGAATTGAAGGAGAACGGGGGCTGTCAATTTGCCTTCTTTCGTTTTCCTTGTTTGCATTTGCCTATATTTTCCAAATACCTAAAATGGTTAAATTTATTTTTAACTTCAAAAACAACATAGTAGAAGAAAAGAGTGTGAATAAATTCTCCCTTTTAATCATCAGTATCCCCAGTACATGTGGGTAGTATTTGTTAGGGAGAAGATTATTCAAAACATGTGCCATCTTGTTTATCCATTTCCATCAGTATTACTTTATTTTTCAATGCTGGGGATTCTAAGCAACAACATCAAGAGACTAGCGCTAAAGCTGCCGCAATGTGGGTGGAAACCCAGGTATCTGGCTCAGCCTCCCCATGCCCTAGGCGGAGGAGGTGGAGCTGCCACCCATGAAGCAGCTCCAAAGTCTGGAAGTCTTTCAGTTCAGTGGCCATCTGTTGTGATGATTCGGGTCACCTACAATTATGTTTGAATGCAAAGTGACTTCAATATCTGGTAATTTCAATTTTGTTGTATGTACTGAGAAGCCATGGCCTTGAGTTCTTTGCTTTTCTGATCACCTCTGCAGTTTTTATTACCCATACTAATTCAAGGAATCAAGGGTCCAGACAGGTATTAACAGACTGACAACAAAGAGGGTTTGTGATGGACTCAGAAGGGGTGAAATCCTTCAGCAATGAGCAGCATTTCTGACATCAGGCCTGTTGGGCACACTGTGCTGTCACATTTTGTAGTGAAACAAATGACTGTTTTAAAACCATTTTAAAAGTTGGTTTAGTGCACTTTAAATACATAAAATTTGGCTTATGTGTTTAAACATGAGTTTCACTTGTTCACTGGTTCTAGAGTCTTCTAAAATTGTAAAATATACATTTGGTGTTTGTCTCCTTTCCTAGAACACAAATCCTAAAACCCCTGGAGTCTCCACCAATAAGTGTCTTTTGGGATGTGATCAGCTGAAGCCCTCAGGAAGCATCAGATGTAGGCTGGTCAACAGAAAGTGCTGTGCACAAGTGAGAGTTGGAACTTTTAGCTCACCTCTCAACTTCTATAGAAGGTCCAGGAACTAAAGTTAAGATTATCACCCAAGGACCCATGAATTTAACCAGCATGGTTAGAAACCTCAGAGAAACAGGGTTTGGAGAGGTTTTGGATAGACCAACAAATGAGGATTTCCAGAGCATGGTGCACACCCTCCTCTCAACCTCACCTTGCATGTCTCTTCATCTGTGTCCCTTAATCAGTGGGTGGCAACTTCAAACACTTTCTACATTATTCTTTGAGACAAAGTGTCTCACTAGACCTAGGGCTCATCATTAATTCAGCTGGACCGTCTGGTCAATGAGTTACAGGGTTCTGCCTTTCTTGTCTTCGCTTGTCCTCCACCACTGCCCACTAGAGCTGGGATTATGGATGCGGGCTTTTACAAAGGTACTAGGGAACCTGTCCTCAGGTCCTCATGCTTGTATAGCCAATACTTTACCAACTGAGCCATCTCGTCTTCCCTAAGCATACTATGATAATGTGAAGTCTATAACACAAATGTCTCTTGCTAAGCTTCCATATGCATATACAGGTGCCTCTAAGAGATGCTGACATTAATCTAGGTTTCTTGACTGACGTCAATGACACAGAGGAAGAAAAGTAAAACAAAAGGAAATGTGTTTTCATTGACAAACCTGATACACAGCCAGTTTGCAAGGGCTGCAGGTTTCATTCTATAGTGTAAGCTAGTTTAAGTTTCATTTTGTCTCTTGAACTGAAATAATACAGGCCAGACACTTGTCCCAGTGGCAGGTAATTCTAACAGCTCTGGCCAAACATCCTGCATCCAAATTTGAGAGAAGAGACTGAGGTGATGGCTGTCTATTAGCTAGTTAGACCAAAATGACCAAAACACTTCAACTGGTTCATGATCCATAACATTCATTACATTTTGGAGTTGGTTCCTGGGACTTCAACAGAAGTAAACTATTTGACCCAAAACAATAAAAGTTAATAAAGGAAGTGAATTGTAAAAGCATAGCTGCAAATGCCTCCTGGTCCAGCACGCTCACCTCTTTGATGAGACTTTGTTTCTCTTTCCAAGAAGTGACATACCCTCCCATCTCCTTTCATTGAATTCAGACTAACAATGTGAATTGTTTTGACCAAGAATATGTAAAGGACATGGTGCTTTGCCACTCTGACATCACATCATCAGACTTAATTGCATCTGACAATTTTCTTTGAGATAGTTAATTACTTAAGAAAAGCCCCCAAAACTGGGCATGGTGGTACACATTTGGACAGTCAGGATGAGTTCCGTGTCAACCTGCACAACAAACAAGACCTTTATTTAAGATAAAAAGAGAAAGGGGTAATGTATTGGGTGATTTTATATGTCAACTTGACACAAGTTAGAGTCATCAGAGGAAGGAGCCTCAGCTGAGGAAATGCCACTTTGAGATCCATCTGGAAGGCATTTTCTCATTTAGTGATCAATGAGGGAGGGCCCAGCTGATGGTGGGTGGTGCCATCCCTGGGCTGCTGCTTCTGGGTTCTATAAGAAGGTGGGCTGAGCACGCCAGGGGAAGTAAGCCAGTAGGCAGCTCCCCTTCATAGCTTCTACATCAACTCCTGCCCCTGTTTGAGTTCCTGTCCTGACTTCCTTCAATGATAAACAGCAATGTTGAAGTGTAAGCCAAATAAATCCTTTCCTTCCCAACTTGCTTTTTGGTCATGGTTTCGCCACAGCAGTTGAAACCCTAAGACAAGTAGTGAGAGGTGAAGAGAAAAGAGAAAGGATGAGGTGGAGAAAAATTCTAACCAATTGGAGGTTGAGGGACTATGTGAAGGCAATCCGCAAGCCTAGCCAAGGTCAGGACCCACTGCCCCACCAGTACATGAAGTCATTTCACCCCTTCCTGCCCACCACCATTACAGCTGTATGCTGTTAATGTGCAGGACTCAGGGGAAGCAGTAAAAGATTCACCTGAGAACCCCAGAGGCTCGAGATGAATAACGAAGCACTGTTGTCCTAGTCTGCAGAATGCTGGTCTGACTTGATCCATAGCTAAATATGACTGATGCAAAGAAGTTTAAAGAAAATATATTGGGGTCCACTTAAAGAACACTCCGGGATGTCATGATTCCTGAAACTTGCCATAAGCTGAGAAGGGCTCTGTATTTAGCAGGGGATGAAGGCATCTGGGCTTAAAGCAGAAAATATCCTGTCAGAAAACCTGAGGAATAGGTAGAACATGAAAACAGACAGAATCTTGCATTATCCACTCAAGGGCCATGCACACATTTTAAAAAATAGGCTAGAATATGTGAAAGTCTGAGTGGAATGACAGTTACATCTGTTTCAGGGATTTCCACGGCCTTCTGCTGCATGTTTGAGGTGCAGAGCACAGGCTCCCCTGAGTTTACACAGGGGGAAACAGGACACTGATCACAGACTCTGACTTACCTGTCATCACACGGTCACCCGTGCTATGTGGTGACAAGAGCACATGAGATACATTTGCCCAGTAAAGAAGTAACAAAACTCCACGACACAATATTGTTCACTCCAGCTAACATTGCACATTAACTCTTTGATTTGCTTGTGCTCTGTACCCTTTACATGTAGCCCCATTTCCACATATGCCACCACCCCTCATTACCATGGTTTCATGCCCTATTTGTCTGCAGTTAACTCCTTTTTTCCTCTTTCCTGTTAGTCTGATATCATTTTTATGTACTTATTTTTGTCTTTCTAGCCCCAAATTCTGCAGTGGAATATAAAGATCTTTCCCTAAGCCAATGCCACTGGTTTTCTTCCTCTCTAGAAGAATGTTTTGATCTGAGTTTTACCTTGAAGTCCTTTATGTAGTGTGAGTTGATTTTAGTGAATGACATCAAATAAAGGAGCAGTAACTTTCTTTTGCATAGGGATATTGTTTCCCCAGAACCATTTATCAAAGAAAATATTCTTTTATTTATTTTTTAATAAATATTTTTATTTTCTAGTTAATTTAATTTTACATATCAGCCATGGATTCCCTTGTCCTCCCTCCTCCCACCTCCCCAGCCTTTCCCCCCAACCCAACCCCCTTTCCCACCTCCTCCAAGGCAAGGTCTCCACTGGGGATTCAGCCCAGCCTGGTAGACTCAGTTGAGGCAGTTCCGGTCCCCTCCTCCCTGCACCAAGGCTGAGCAAAGTGTCTCACCATAGGCCCTAGGTTCCAAAAAGCCAGCTCATGCACCAAGGACAGGTCCCGGTCCCACTGCCTGGGGGCCTCCTAAACAGTTCAAGCTCATCAACTGTCTCACTTATCCAGAGGGCCTGATCCAGTTGGGGGCTCCTCAGCTATTGGTTCACAGTTCATGCGTTTCCCATAGTCTGGCTATTTGTCCCTGTGCTTTATCCAATCATGGTCTGGATATCTCTTGCTCATATAATCCCTCCTCTCTCTCGTGAGTTGGGCTCCTGGAGCTCCACCTGGGGTTTGGCCGTGGATCTCTGCATCTGCTTCCACCAGTCACTGGATGAGAGTTCTATCATGACAACTCAAGAAAATATTCTTAAGGCTGGAATGATGATTCAGCAGTTAAGAACACTTGTTGCTCTTGCAGAGGACTCAGGTTTGGTCCCCGGCACTCACATGGTAGTTCACAACCATATATACCTCTAGATTCAGGGACTCAGACTCCCCCATCTAATCTTCCTGGGTAGTAGGCACACCCGTGGTATATATACATATAATATTTACATGCAGGAGAACAGTCATACACATAAAATAAGATACATAAATTTTAAATTAATGAAAAAGAAGACAGGCTTCCTAGTTATGCCATTATAGAGCTACTCTTGAAAATAAGTTAGCTATATATGTTTATATATATATGTGTGTGTGTGTGTGTGTGTGTGTGTGTGTGTGTGTGTGTGTGTGTGTTTATAGCTATGCTTTTCATTCTGTTCTATTGGTCTAGAGCCCTGGCTTTATTTTCCTTTTAGTAAAAACAGATTTTTTTCTCACATAATATATCCTAGTTAGAGTTTCCCTTCCCTCTACTCCTCTCAGTTCCTCCCCATCCCCCTCCCATCCTGACCCACTCCCTTTTCTCTCTCATTAGAAACAAATGGGCTTCTAAGGAATAATAATAAAATAAAATATAAGATTAAACAAAAAATAACACATTGAAATAGGAAACAATAAACAAACAGAAGCAAAAGAGTCCAAGAGAAGGCACAAGAAACAGAGACCCACTCTTTGGCACACTCAGGAATCCCATAAAAATACTAAACTGGAAGCCATAACAGATATACAAAAGACCTAGAACAGACCCATGCAGGCCCTGTGCATGCTACCTAAGTCTCTGTAAGTAAGTTCATATGTGCATCCATCCTGTTGATTTAGAGGGCCTTTCTTTCTTTTTTTTTTTTTTTTTTGAAAGATTATTTTTTAGTTATCCAGATATAGCATTTTGAAACAACAATAACAAAATCCTCCAAAAATACCATCAAGTTCATTTTATGTTGGCCAACCACTGCTGGGCATGGGACCTGCCCTTAAGTTTGGTTTATGCACCCAGTGAGAGCTCATTGCAGAAAACTAGTTTTTTCTTTGCAAGCAGTTCCCAATTGGAGATAGCTTCTAGGTTAGGGTTGGGGCTTGTGTTGACTTTCCCTCTCAGCACTGGGACCCATCTGGCTTAGACCCATGCAGGCTCTGGGCATGCTGCCATAATCTGTGATTTCATATGTGCATCAGTCCTGTTGTGTCTAGAAGGTCTTATTGCTTTGGTGTCTTCTATTCCCACTGGCTCTTAGAATCTGCTCCTCTTCCACAGATTTCCCTGAGCCTTTTTAGTTTAATTTAATTTTTTGTGACAGGGTCTCACTATGTAGCCTTGGCTAGCCTGGAACTCACTAAGTAGACCAGGATGACTTCAAACTCAACTCACAGAGATCTACCTGCAACTGCCTCCTGGGATCAAAGGTATGTATGCATCATCAAACCTGGCTTACGTTCAAAATTATTAAAATAATATAGTAGGTGTGGAAAAGCTGTTTTGTATGTGGCATGTACTTAACAAATCTATTTTTGTTTGTTTGTTTGTTTGCTTGTTTGTTTGTTTGTTTGCTTGTTTGTTTGTTTGTTTGTTTTGGGTTTTTTGTTGTTGGTTGGTTAGCTGGGTTTTTGGGAGCTTTAAACTCAAGATCTTCTTGCTTCTGCCTCCCGAGTGTTGGGACCTTAAGCACCAGTAGCCACTCTTCACTCTCAACATAAATCCAGTTACACTAAACTTAATAGAAGAGAAAGTAGGAAGTAGTCTTGAATACATTGCCACAGGAGATCACTTCCTAAATATAACACCAGCAGCACAGTCACTGAGAACAAAAATTAATAAATGGGACCTCTTGAAACTGAGAAGCTTTTGTAGGGCAAAAGACATGGTCAATAAGACAAAAAGACAGCCTACAGAATGGGAAAAGACCTTCACCAACCCCACATCTGACAGAGGATTGATCTCCAAAGTATATAAAGAACTCAAGAAACTAGATTTCAAAATACTGAACAATCCAATTAAAAAATGGGCTAAAGAGCTAAACAGAGAATTCTCAAAACAAGAATCACAAATGGCTAAAAGACATTTAAAGAAATGCTCAACACCCTTAATCATCAGAGAAATGCAAATCAAAACGACCCTGAGATACCACCTTACACCTGTCAGAATGGCTATGATCAAAAACACTAATGACAGTCTATATTGAAGAGGATGCGGAGCAAAGGGAACACTCCTCCACTGTTGGTGGGAATGCAAACTTGTACAACCACTGTGGAAATCAGTATGGTGGTTTCTCAGAAAATTGGGAATTAATCTGCCTCAAGACCCAGCCATACCACTCTTGGGCATATACCCAAGGGATGCTCAATCATACCACAAGGACACATGCTCAATTATGTTCATAGCAGCACTATTTGTAATAGCCAGAACCTGGAAACAACCTAGATGCCCTTCAACTGAAGAATGGATTAAGAAAATGTGGTACATATACACAATGGAGTACTACTCAGTAGAGAAAAACAATAACAGCATGAAATTTGCAGGCAAATGGATGGAACTAGAAAATATCATCCTGAGTGAGGTAACCCAGATTCAGAAGGACAAACATGGTATGTACTCACTCATAAGTGGATACTAGATATAAAGCAAAGGGCCTTGCTTTCTTGTTGTCCTCAATCCCTTCTTGTTCTTACACACTTTTTTCCACAGGGTTCCATGAGTTCTGAGGGGAGGGTAGATCGCTGTAATTTAGTGACATTGTTTTGACCATTATGGCTTAACTTGAAATCAAGACATATAAAATGTAAACTTTTCTTTCTGAAAATAAATAAATAAGCAAAATGGTTTTACTTATAGGGAATCCATCCCGAGACTTAGTGGTACTTGAACTGACAAAGTAGTGAGTTTAGAAGTTGAAAAAAAAAAGTCAAGTGGACAGATTCTCTATCATCACCACCAAGATGCCTGAGTATGGATTAAGTGGTGTGAGTAGAAATGTAGATTGCTCAGAAGATATATTCTGTATCTAAAGTAAATGAAGCTCTGAAGCAGGAGGAAACACCTGGGGTGGTGTTCTGGAAAGTGATGATGAGGCTTCTATTGGCTTACTGGAGCTGGACTCTCATAAGAAGAGTCATTTCAAAAGCTGACCCACATGCAGAGTAAGACTTTCCGATTTCCATCTACACTTGTCAGTGTCTTGTTTTTGAACACTACTGTGAAACATGTTATATTATATGCTGAAAGACAGCAATGAACAAGAGTGTGAGTAGTTCTGCTCAGGAACATTTGAATATTAAGCCATAAACCTAAAAAGGGCCAAACCCTATGAGACTTTTTTATTACAGCAACAAATGCATGAAATTTTATTCTCTGTGAAATGAGATGCCACCATCTGATTTTAAGCAAGAAAATTAAAGGATCTTGTTTCCATTGTAAGAGAACTCTTCTGACTTCTGTGGGGAGAATAAAATGTTGGTAGTCACCAGTAGAAACAGACTAGGTATGGGCTGGAGAACTCAGCTTGCTGTCACTGTGACAAAAAGCCTAAGATAATCAACTTATAAGAAGAAAAGGCTTCTTCTGGCTCAAGGCTTCAGAGTTTTCAGCAAATGTTTGTGTGGTGGCATTGTTTTTTGTACCCAAATGACCTCATTTCCTTCCATTAAGCCCCATCTCTTAAAAGTTCTACCAACTCACCACAGAGTGCATGCCTGATGGTAAGGCCTTTAGCAAATGGGACTTTGAGAAACACTGCAGACATAAAACATAACAGAGACTATGTCAAGGCTTTGTGGTATGAGAAATATAATGAAACTCAGGAGACCCTTGGAATCAAAGACAAGGTGCAGGGCCTGCAGCAAATCAGTTGATCAACCTATGTCTTTATGTTCTTATTTGTAAGGCAGCAATAATGATAGTGTTCATTTTGTAGAGTGGCTGAGAGGACACTGACGTGTCATAGCTTGAGACATGTTTGGTTTTGTATGTCTTGGGCCTCAGGTGGAACTCTACTCCTGATAATAGGAGAGACAAAATCCACATAGCTGCAGGGAGAGACGTTAGGCAGGCTAGCATTCTGATTAGTCTACTGTATTTGCCTAATGACACTCTTACTGCTTGTTAGAGTTCTTTTGAATGAGAGATGAGTTATGAAACAGCAGCATTGATAAACCATTTTATCTGAATTTGAAAACTGCAATGGTAACTCAAAATGAACCCAGTACAACACTTTCTGAAAGGGCTTCACAGGCCCTTGTTAGGAATGTTTACAACTGGAGGTACCTTCTTATTACAAACCCATTTGACAATGCCTTTCTAAATTAGATATTTTTGCTAAATATGGTTTTCTTTGAAATATGACAGAAATATTTAAGAAAAGAAATAAGCGGCACTATGTCTGCATGCAGATCTTCTAAGCATTCTCACTTTGAATTATCACTTTATGTCTAGTATTTTTAACTTCATAGTAACCAACTTGAAATGAGATGTTAGGCATCTCTGTTCTCCAGATCTGCTGTCCATTCGTTGCTGTCATGGGAGTTATTGAAATGCTTTCTGTTCAATTCCTTATTGGTTTTTCAGCAATGATTCACAACAATCTTCTCTTTAACTTCTTCCAATGCAATAACCATTTCTTATGAAAATGAGTGCACCTTTTTGTCTTCCATTGCCCTTTCCTCTAGACTCTGGTTTCCTTCTTTCAGTACCTAAAATTACAAATAAAAAATGTCTAGATATAGATATTCCTTTTTAAAGAGAAAATGAAGTTGCCAGCATACAAACACACACACACACACACACACACACACACACACACACACACACACACGACACACACACACACAGAGACAGAGAGACAGAAATCAATCTTTTGTATCTCCGGTCTATTGGGGAGTGGATGAGAACAAGTCTAACTTGAATGTAGGGTTAGCTTCCAGAACAAGAAAGCACACCATCTACCATGCCGTGACAACCTCAAGTACTGCCTAAGGCGACACTAAATCTGATGCTCTCTGGCTGATCATGCAGACACTTGACTGCCATTGTCAGCCAACAGAGATGCTTTTTTGTGTTTGCTGACAAGCAGCAAAACAGCCAGAATTGAACTGCTTCCTACTCTTGCTCAAGGAGTTAGAGAACCAACTAGGAGTTAGCACAAGGGAACCATCCTCTGTGCCCTGCAACAGTGATAGGGAGGTCATGGGGAAGCAGCAAACTGGACTCTAGGAGTCAGAGGCCTTTATACTCTAAACAAATTGCCAAACATTGAGCAGCAAAATTCCTAATTCCAGGCCATGGAAAAAAAGATATTCTGAAATATGGTCTTCTTCATCAAGAATTATGTCAAGAACTTAACTATTCATCTCTAAATATGAATAGAATTGGCCCTGGATGTTGAGGTTGTCAGTCACTGGCAGGATTGATGAGCACTCTGTGGAAAGTTCAATGTGACTGCTTTAAAGAGTCTAAAATACATGAAATGGGCATATGGAATACCAGGCAGGGTCTTTGTACCTACAAGAGATCTACTATTCCTTATAGTGATCTATTGTGATTCTAATATTTCAGGATCTAAACTGTGATGGATAAAATGTTCATACCTGAGGAATATCACTTGTGCTTTTCCATCTCTGTTTGTCATGAGTGTACAGTGCTATAGAGATAGCCTGGGAAATGAGCAGTGCTAGCAGAGACTGTCTCATCTTCTGTCTGCCATGCTTATTATGGATATTAATATCTAAGAACCTAGGAGTTTATAATGTTTTGAATATTTTTTGTTGCTAGTATATTAATCTGCAGTGGTACGAAAATGTGTGAACTATATGTCTTTGCTCAGAATGTAATAAGAAAGGTGGAAAGGTGGGCTCAATAGTGTCAAGCTGCATCATCTGTAAGCCAAGGCTGTGTTCTGCTTCCTGAGACAAAGTCTTGCCTTAGGACCACTCCAATGGTGAACACAAACTAAAAAATGGCAAATAATAGCCCAGCATCATGGTGCATAACTATAATCTCCACACTTGGAAGTTGGGGGCAAGAGGATCTCAAACAAAAAAAATATAATAAGGATGGAAAAGGAACAGCAAGGAAGAGAAGTGGGGGAAAAAAGAAAGATACAGAGAAAGGAAACAGGACCAGGTAAGAGAAGGTATGTGTGGAGGCACAGAGAATGCCTTTGCCAGGACACACTACCACAAGACAATGCAGTTTTCATGTAGAGTTAAATCACATAGAGAGTATTTATATGAAATATAGCCAATTTTGAATGAATTGAGAAAACAGAAAAGAAACAAAAGTAAGACACATTGTGATTTCTAGCCCTTACAGCAAGTAGACTGAGTAGCCCATGGATGTCTCATTCTTATTAAACGGTTGAAGCATTCCCAGTTTTATTTTCTATATTTGTCATAAATTGCTTTCATTCAGTTTACTGAAAACTGTGAGCTGTCCTATTGTTTGACCAACAATGCTGAAACCACTAACATGATAATATTTTCTCTTTTTCCATTTGGTCTTAGAAATTTATGACTTGGCCTACAAAGGTGGCTTAGAGGGTAAAGACATTTGTCTCTAAGCCTGATGACTGGAGGTGCATGGGCACATGTGTGCACATATACATACACACAATTAATTTTAAATATATGGCTCTCTCGGTTTAGGTCAAACTATCTGCTTCTGTTCAAACTAATTCATTGTTACGTTTATCACAAGCATGAATTTCTTTTTAAATCTGTGAATTTGCATCTAGTGCATTTCATAAGCAAGGTGGCCTCTTTCTGCTTATGCTATTTTCCCAAGATTTGCTCTCAGCCTCGTCTTTGTTTTCATGGAAGGAGCTCTCTACACTGTGGAATGCATAAGGAACTATTCAATCAATTAATAAATATTCATTATTAATGAAAATGTTTTCTTTATGGACTTGTGTATTACCTGAAATTCCCCTTGTTGATGTTATTTTATGATTATCAAGTGATACATGGTGATTTTAGTGAAAACATTTTCTAAGAAAGAAAATTTGTGCTAATACATAATCTCAGTCCATCTGTCTACTCAATGCATTACTACTTGGCATGTCCTAAGAATTCAAATCAGGTTGGGCAGCGGTTAGGCATGCCTTTAATTCCAGTAGGCAGAGGCAGACAGATCTCTGAGTTCCAGACTACTCTGGTCTATAGAGTAGATCTTAGGTCAGCCAGGGCTACACAGAGATACCCTGTCTTTTTTTTTTTTTTTTTTGCATCTTATAGTTTTATTTTAAAGGGAGTAACACTGGAGGAAGATGTAAAATATATATTCTGTGGAGTAAAATGAACAATTGTATTTTCCAGTTTGCTGTCTAACACAGCAACAAAAAGTACAGAAGCATAGAAACTACTATGGTAAGATTTGGTATCAGCCTTGACGCCTGTACCTCCATTGTCTATTATATACTACTTAACTGAGTCTGTCTTACCACTCTTCCTGCTTTGTGTTTTCCAACTGGCCCAGTACATGAATGCAATCACCCGAGAAGCCAGCAAGCTCTTTTCAAGATTCGTATTTTGGTACAACCGATATCCATGCTTCACAAAGCAACCTGAGTGATCTTCAAAACAGGCAAATTTGACTGTCACACGTCTATTTAAAACTCTATATTAAAATATTCATTTCTTGTCTCTTTGCTGTAATAAAACACATGATGAATGAAATTTAAGGAGGGAAGGACATTCTGGGGTTGTGGTTTGAGGAGGCAATGTATTATGGTATTGAAGTCATGGTGGCAGAAGTTTGAGGCAATTCATCATGTAGTATCTTCAGTCAAGAAGCAAGGAAAAAGAATGCTCATACTTAGCCTACCTTGCTGTTATTCAGTTCAGGATATTATCCCATGGCATAATACCACACATAAAGATCCACATAAAGGTCAATCTTTCCTTCTTAGTCAACCTGACCTGTGTCATTTCACAGGCTCCTCTAGAGGCTTGTCTCCTAACTAGTCCTAGACCCTATCAGGTTGATAGTATTAACCATCACGATTATCTTCCTAATGCTATTTTGCCATTCTCCTTTCAATCTCATTCTAAGAAAAAAATTAGTTTTCTTCACAAATTAATATGTTATATACTCTATATCCATTCTTTTATTTTACTTTATTTTATTTTATTTTATTTTATTTTACAATACCATTCAGTTCTACATATCAGCCACAGATTCCCCTATTCTCCCCCCTCCCACCCCCTTCCCCTTCCCCCCAGCCCACCCCCCCTTCCCCCCCCCCCCCGGGCAAAGCCGCCCCCCCCCCCCCCCCCGAGGACTGAGATCAACCCGGTAGACTCAGTCCAGGCAGGGCCAGTCCCCTCCTCCGAGGCCAAGCCAAGCAACCCTGCATAAGCCCCAGGTTTCAAACAGCCAACTCATGCAATGAGCACAGGACCTGGTCCCACTGTCTGGATGCCTCCCAAACAGATCAAGCCAATCAACTGTCTCACCCATTCAGAGGGCCTGATCCAGTTGGGGGCTCCTCAGCAATTGGTTCATAGTTCATGTGTTTCCATTCATTTGGCTATTTGTCCTTGTGCTTTATCCAACCTTGGTCTCAACAATTCTCGCTCATATAGACCCTCCTCTTTCTTGCTAATTAGACTCCCGGAGCTCCACCCGGGGCCTAGCCGTGGATCTCTGCTTCCAGATCCCTCAGTCATTGGATGGGGTTTCTAGCATGACAATTAGGGTGTTTGGCCATCCCATCACCAGAGTTGGTCAGTTCAGGCTGTCTCTCGACCATTGCCAGCAGTCTATTGTGGGGGTACCTTTGTGGATTTCTGTGGGCCTCTCTAACACTTTGCTTCTTCCTATTCTCATGTGGTCTTCATTTATCATGGTCTCCTATTCCTTGTTCTCCCTCTCTGTTCTTGATCCAGCTGGGGTCTCCTGCTCCCCCAAGCTCTCTTTCCCTCAACCCTCGCCCTTCATTTCCCCCACTTATGTCCAGGCTGTTCATGAAGATCTCATCCATTTCTCCGTCATTGGGCGATCCCCGTGTCTTTCTTGGGGTCCTGTTTTCCAGGTAGCCTCCCTGGTGATGTGAGTAGCAGTCCAGTCATCTTTGCTCCACATCTAGTATCCTCCTATGAGTGGGTACATACCATGTTTGTCTTTCTGAGTCTGGGTTACCTCAATCAGGATGATTTTTTCTAGATCCATTCATTTGCGTGCAAACCTCATGATGTCATTGTTTTTCTCTGCTGAGTAGTATTCCATTGTGTATATGTACCACATTTTATTTATCCATTCTTCAGTTGAAGGGCATCTAGGTTGTTTCCAGGTTCTGGCTATTACAAACAATGCTGATATGAACATAGCTGATCAAGTGCTCTTGTGGTATGATTGAGCATCCCTTGGGTATATGCCCAAGAGTGGTATAGCTGGATCTTGGGGGAGATTGAGTCCCAATTTTCTAAGAAAGCGCCATATTGATTTCCAAAGTGGCTGTACAAGCTTGCATTCCCACCAGCAGTGGAGGAGAGTTCCCCTAGCTCCACATCCTCTCCAGCATAAGGTGTCTTCAGTGTTTTTGATCTTAGCCATTCTGACAGGCATAAAGTGGAGATACCCTGTCTTTAAAAACAAAAACAAGCAAACAAACAAACAAAAAGAATTCACACCAGGAGTGTATGAGTTTTTCTGGCAATCTAAACAGAAGGTTGGAGAAGTTCCAGATTATCTGTGTGCAGCTCATTGTCAGCACATATTCCTCAACTCTTATTGACCTATTATGTTTGGGTTATTGAAAGAGAGTGATGAAAACAGGGACAGAGGAAATAATTGGGATAGCACTAACAGATGCTTGGAAAGAAAGATAATCAACTCTTTTCTCCTTCTAAGACATTTTAGGAAAATCTCCTATGAGCAATCCCAAAACCTAGGCTCCCCTCCCGATCTGTTAAGTCCTCAACTGAAACTTCCATCTAAATCAATTGTCTAATAATGATATGGGCTTCCTTGTAGGCAGAACAAATATCCTTCCCACCAAAGTCCTATATTCATTAATGTACAACTTGTATTGATACAATAATGTACACTAATGTACCATGTAGAAAGAACAAAACTCGAGGTTATCTATCTCAGGGAGAAAGATGCCATTCCATTGATTGTGCCTGGAAAGAATCAAGTGCTCTATGATTTAAATGGCTTTGAGCTTATATAGTAATTTACAGGAAGCTAATGCTGTGTACTCAGGTTGGAGATGAGAGCTAATCCTGTAATACTAGAGTGTTTTTTAAGATATCAGGGAAGTTGACTCATTTTAAGATAAACCACAAGTCAAAGTAGCCCATGTAGCAAATGTTTCTTAAAAGGAAACTTATTCCCAGCATCACATTAGAGCTGCAGCTGCTGAGGCCAATTTAGAAAAAATTGAAAAGGCAGGTAGTGCTTTCCAGTTCTTCAGCTCACTTTCCTGAGTTTCAACTCCTGACCAAGTACTCAGAGAAAAGGAACCCACTGGCCAGAAGTCATAGAGTCAGGAGCTCGAGTGCTTCTTCGAACTGCTCTCTCCTTGCCCTCTAACCCCTCTCATCATCTTCTTTGTGATGGTTGATCAAAACGAGTAGCTGGCAAAGATCGCATAGGACCCACTGCCACTGAACATGAGGAACCAGATTTCTGGTCTGCTCCTTTCTTTAGCTAAAGTCATTCTGATCAGAAACAGAGGAAATCAGGAAGCAAAAAGCAAGAAAGAAAGGATACTTTTGTAGCAAATAAACATATAAGAACAACCAAGCCCTGACCAAGTGGGAAAAGGCAAAGTTATAGTTATATTTGTATTTATGTTTATTTATGGTGACGCTCCTATTTTTTCAGTCTTGGGACTAAGAAAAGGGAGGGATCATTATTAAAAAGCAGTTTCAAATTATGTGTCAGCTCTTCAAGTAAATCAAGTTTGAAATTTGCCATTTTCTTGAGAGCCTAGCTTCCTACCACAAAACCCTTTATAACTGGTTTCCCTTAAATAATTAAATAATTTCTTATAATGGAGAGATAGTGTCAGCTAGGCCCCCTGTTACTCTCAGACTCAGGATCACATTTTAAAGACCCAGCTCCTGTTATACACACTCTTGTCCAGCCCTCCCTTTGACATCTGGCACCTGGATCTGCTACCACTGTCTCCATAAGTATTTGACTCTTAATTGTGGCATTTTCTCTTTGTCTCCAGCTATACTAACATCTCTTTAAGGACACGTGTCTAGCTTCTTCCAGATTACCCATAACCCTTACCACAGTTCCTGGCCTGAGAATCATTGTTATAATGAAATAAAGGCAATGGTTTTCATGGACAATTTCAACTCAGTTATACTTTTAGGAAATGGATAGTGAGGTAAAGCCACTCAATTACACTTAAGTACTGGAATATAACATTCATCCTACCCATTTATTCAACTGGAACTCAGAAAGCAGAAGTTCCAAATCTTCTCCACATTGCAACATACATAAAAAATATTCTTGGATGGCATACTGGGAAGCATGGGCTGCTGGTGGCTGGAGATAACTGTCTTGGACTGATAGAAATCTATTTCTTAGCATACCTGTGACCCATTCGGGGAAGGAAAATAAATCAAGGTGAGTTTTAAGCATGGCACATGACTGTAATTTCATCACTCAAGAGGCTAAAGTAGTAGGCTTGTGAGTTTGAAGCCAGCTTGGCTATACTGGAGACCCTACCTGAAGAAAACAAAACCAATAACAAAAATACAAAGCTATGGTGACTTTGGGATTATTTCCCCGGTAAGGCTCTATATGCTGCTCTACTGTGACTTGCATACAGAAGTGAGTACAAGATCAAAGAGACTTGAACCTTGCCATTGAAAAGTAGAATGCAAATGCCTAAGCAGTTATACACTAGGGCCTGGAACGTGCAATATGGCCCGATGAGGGATCAGAGAAGAGGTATTGAAAAGATGGGTTACCAGCCTTCTCTAGCCTTGATATGAGGGTCTGTGCCTAGTCTTATAACTTGTTATGCCATGTTTGGTCGGTATCCCTGGGAGCCCTGCTCTTATCTTAAGGGAAACAGAAGAGGAGTGGATCTGGGGGAGAGAAGAGGTTGGGGGAGGGACTCGAAGAAGAAGAGGGAGGGGAAAGTGTGGTTGGAATGCAATATATGAGAGAAGAATAAATATATATATTTTTTTAAAAGCAGGGATGGTATACAGTCTTAGAGTCATGGAGAAATCTCAGTAGTTCCAGTTCTGAAAGAAGTACCTTTCAGACCAGAGGAATCCTTTGGTAAAGGCACTGTATTAGACAGGAAAGTGGCCACAAGACAAGACAGGACTGTGTATAAGACTGGTAGGGCATGCTTGAGTTAAACATTAAAAGAAAAGTTGAATTTTAACCACTAGAAATCCAGGACGTGAACAAAGACTTTGATCTAAAGAAAGGCAGCAATCAAGAGAAGGATGTGTTGTCATAGTTGGATAAGGCCTGAGAGATATGAGAGAATACTGACAGGAAGTAGAGAGACAAGCCAATCTCATCCCTAGCACGAGGAAAGCAGAGTCCAAGGCACACCTTTGGGCATATGGGAAGGATGTGCTCAGAAATGCTCATCAGAGATGAAAATTGAGCAGAACGGTAAAGAAGAGGCACAGGTGAAATTAGATGCAGGGTTCCAGGTTCAGCAAGCAGATCGACAGGCTGCCCACTATATTTGAATTCAGATAAGCAATACTTGTTAGTGTGAATCTACCTCTTACAACATTTAGGGCATTTTCATACTTTAAAATAATTCACTGTTCATCTGAAATTCCAGTTTCACAGGGTACCCTGTCTTGCATCAACAACTCAGTGGGAGAAATGAGACTCAGAGGCCATGGGAAAGTCAGCCTTGGCCCTTAGGCAGCTTCTCAGTGACCCCATGGCAGCCCAATGAGTTGCACTCTCATGTGAGTATGGACCCCTGGCCTCAAACCTGGACAATCATTGTCCTCAAGATCAACACAAACTCCCTTCATTTTGAAGGTCTTATCATTATTCTGTGACTTACTAAAATATTAGAAGTTCTTGCAATAAGCCTTTTTTTTTTCAAATACAGGAAATAAAGATGTAAGTGCATGCAAATGGACAGCAGCGACATGCACAGCAGATGACCCAGGAGCCTGAGTAATTGAGCAGACCAGGCAAGCAGAGTCAAGCTAGTAACTTAAAAAGAAGCAAGAAACTGCATTTGCTAGAGATACTGAGGACAGCAGTTCTCAAGAAATGAAGAAACATGTTCTTAGCAATACTAAGAGCCTTGAGATGGTTAATGAGCATGGGCCAATCAGAGATTTCCTCATCAAAATAATCATATCAACTCTTAACAGAATAACAAGAGTAGCAGTGGAGATCAGAATACAGGGATTCTTTGAAAATAAATTAACAGGGAGAAGAAATAGCAGGTAATAAAAAAGGATAAAACTCAATTAGTCCAGACTAGAAAAAGGGGCAGTGTATCTTAGCCTTTCCATTGCCTTGACAAAGCACCTGAGAGAACAACTGCAAAACAGGGAAGGTTCATTTAGTTTATAGTTTCAGAGGTTTCATTCCTTTGGCTATGTTGAATCTGGACCTGTAATGGGGTAAAATGCTATGGCCATGCATTCATGTGACAGGGGCTGCTCAGTTCATGATAGAAACAAAGCAAAGAGACAGAGGAACAGTAAGTGCCTACAAGATAAAGCCTCCACCCAGGACTTGCCCTCCATGACCTGCTTCCTCCAGTAAGGCTCTACCTCCTAAAGTTTCCAGAACCTTCTAAAAGATCACCATCAGCTGGATACCAAGCCATTAGTGCATGAGCCATTTTAGAGGACATCTCCCATCAACAGATCACTCAGGGAAATGACAATGAACATGAAAATTCAGAATCAAGTTTAGATGGTAGAGTGGACATAAAGAATAATTTCTTATCAACCTGTCAAGCAAGATGTGCCCACTGATGCAACAGTGAAATGGCTGGGGTAATCATTCTCTTTCAGCTTAAATCCAAGTCCCACTATGTAGGAGGAATTACATGCATGGTACTGTAAATTTGGTCAAAACTTACAGCTGGAGTGGTCACAGGATCTAGGGACCCATGATCCTGTGTTTTGCTAAATGAGCATGTGATCCAAGTGCCTTCTAAAGATGTATGTTTATATTCATAGATAGTGCTGTCTTCAGTTTTGATCAGAGTAGTTTCTTTTTTGCAGACGGTGACAAATAATTCAGAGACTGATAACTGTGCAAAGTGCTGAGAATAAGTGACTAAACAGGACATCTCTAACACGCCCTTTCAAGGGTCAGGGAGCACCATGGAAGAGGGTAAGGAACAACTGTAAGAGCCTGAGATTGGGGTGTAAGGGGGTGAGAAGTACTGTCTGCTGGATATGATATGATCATTGCAATCATGAATACACAGTAGCAATGACTACCTGAATATAACCTGCATGAAATACAGACAAGGACATGGGAGGGAGACTGGTTAGGAGGAAGAATGGACTCAACAGAAGGGAGAAGGGATTAACCAGGGTAATTGGGGGTTGATTATAATCAAAATAACTTATATAAATGTATAAAACTGACAAGAACAATCTTTTTTATAAGAATGATGATTTCTCTAGAAGAAAATAAAATATAATTGTTAGTAGAGGAATTTATAAATTCTTATTTGGAGAGTCACAGTATGTAGAGATGAATACATCAAAGGAAAGGCCAGTGTTGACTGGGCTGTGTAGATATGGAGTGCCAGAAATGCTGAGGTATGGGCTAGCGTTATGAAAGGGTCATCAGGACACATGATTAATTTGCCTAGAAGACCTGAAGTCATTGAAATTTTGATGTTTTTTAAAAGTGGGAAGTAAATCATACATTCTAATGAATAAATAATTAGATTCTCACCTTTTGTGTGAAAATATTCCCCAAATGTCTCTGAAGGTTATGACAGTTAGCTCAGTCTGCATAGTAACCCAAAGTTAACCTTCTATTTACAGCTTCCTTATTCTCTTATGATGCAAATATGTTTGTTTCCCATTGAAGAAAAGCAGTATTTTCTTTCCAATGATAAGGAGTCCTAGGTTATGGCAATCTGTGAAATACATTAAGTGAAATGAGATTTTTTTTTAGCTTTTTCTTGCCTTTTATGAAAAATTTCAATAGCTTCACATTATATGTGAACATTTTCTCACAACTTTCCTATTTAGAAGCTATTATGAAATACTCGAATGGGAAGTAAATGTTCTCTGTATTTCACAAACCACTTTCAGAACAGCACAAATATTCAGATAACAAATTCAAGAAAGTATAAGATGAAATTCCAGGGATGGGGAAGACTAAAGTATCAGTAATGAGCAGTCTCCTAGAGATTTATAACACAGCATTTAATCCCTCTTCAAATGTGCTTTTCAAGTCCACCTGACTTTGGGAGTCATTATCCAGAGAACAAGTTAGTTCTCATCTCTCATGTCATCAGCACAGTAGCAGCCTTAAGCTGCCTAATAGACTAATTAAAGAATGTAAGTTCTATGGAGTAGAAGACTTAGAATATTTCTGGAGAAATAGTTCCTGATAAAAATCTAGCCTAAAGTGGAATATACCATACACAGAAATGGTGATGGTGATGGTGCCCACATCTGATGCATATTGTAGAGTTGTTAGCTAGTTTTTTTCCATGCCAAGGTCACACTGCATGATGGAATTCTGCTAAGAAGAATTTGTTGTATCATAAGTGCAATTTAAAATATACATCATTATCTGTTATTTGACTTGTATAAACATTAGATATAATTAAAGTTTTCAGTTACCAGTAGTATGGAATTAGCATACTATAATACATACATACACATGTAGTGGGTAGCTGTTCTAACTTGGACCTTGAAGCACCACCCCAGTGAGGCAGCTGGTAACATCCACAACTATCTGGATGTGCAGACCTCTTGGTTCCTCATGATCCTGGATGCTGGATGGCAGACTGAGTCAGAGTTTTCCAGAGAACACCGCTGGACTGCACCTCACCTCTCCCAGATCCTGGAACCAACTCCTTTACTGGCTGTAAGTTACCTCAAAATAAACCTTTTAACTACGTGGAGTTGCCTTGTTAAATCCTCATATTATACACACTACAATATAATGAAGTTTATGAAAAATACCTTCTGGAATTTTATTTAATAACATATATATACATTAAAAAGAGACTCAAGCCAGAATGATAAAACTGATAAGGTACATGTATAAGCATATATGATGGCAAAGAAACTAGACAGCATCAAATATAAAAACACTGTGACTTGTCTCAACCTGTAACATTAGAGATAATTTTATTACATGTTTCATTGTTTTCTAAAGACTCTGCAGTAAACACCTATTAACAACCCTTAACAATCAAGGCAATGTGGAAAAATATTATATCTGAGTTTTCAAAGATGTATTTGTGGATCTTAGAAAGAATAAAGCCAGATCAATCCCCAATTCCCTAAAACAAAAACAAGCAAAGATCCATATTTGTGAAGTCCAAGTCGGCGGCTCAAGGAAGAGGAGGACAAAAGACTATAAGAGCCAGAGGAACAGGGAGTTTGCTCTGGGATTGTCTCCTAGGAATGGCAGAAGCTATGCCCATAAAATCTTACCAACATGACTGCCTAAACATGAGCTGAACAAGGATAACAACAATAGACATGGTGATGTGAACAGGAGGAGAACCCAGGAGGCTTCAGCCTTATACAAAGAACTACAGACAATTAAGGAATGCTCAGAGCAAGAGACATAGTCTTCCCCCAGGGAAAAACACACCAATTGGTTATTCAGTACTAAATGGTCAGTGCTGGACACATATATACAAGTAAAATTATATAGACTGAGCAAGTGGCACTTTGTATTTACGACTGTGTGTGTGTGTGTGTGTGTGTGTGTGTGTGTGTGTAACAACAATTAATAAAAAAAGACTCCATGAATTTGAAAGAGAGCAAGGCCATGGTAAATGAGTGGATTTGAAAGGCAGAAACAAAAGGGGAAAAATGATACAATTATATTGTATTCTCAAAAAATAAAAAATATGTATTTTTTAATATTCAGATCACAGGCAGGAGGAGTTCATAGCTGAAGTAACTTACTGAAAGATTAAAATGATTGCCCAAGGGATACACATTTCTAAAAACCTACCACTCCATTACAGCATCCACTTATCCCAGCTAACCCCCCCCCATTAAAATTGAATACAAATAGCCAAGAAATGAATAATACAGTAAACATAAAACAATTAGATATACATCACACCCATGATAGGAATAATATCCCCTGGAAAGACACTGTAATTTAGTCAAAGAGCAATTTGCTTTGGCATCACACACACATTCCAACACTCCCCACACTAAAGATATATGAGATGGCACTCACTTTATACATACTTGGTGTAGGTCGAAGTTTTGTGCTGGGCTCTTATGGCAATGGCATGAAATAAATATTGAAAACCATTTCTATTGTAGGTGTTTAAAAATCACTCCTTGTCCCATACCATTCTAGTTTCCAAACATTACTGAAAGTACACGGATGCTCAGAATGAAAAGTAGACCTGATACACACAAACTGTAATGATCATTCCTTCAAAATCAAACACAGTAAGATAAAGCTCTTAGCATGTGATAAAATATAAACCTATGGGCACAACCCTCACCATAACAATTATGTCAGATAATATAGGGGAATATTTAGAAATTTATACAGGTGGAAAATTTTCATATATGCTCACATGAGATAAAAGTGGAATATATATTTTCAAAATATATTTTTATGAGTATTTACCCATGCTCAGACAATGAAACCATAATTAAAATCAATGGGACCCAAAACAAACAGGAAAGAGGAGAGGAGGGACGGAGGAAGGGGGACCAAAGTAAGATGCCAAGGGCTTCCCTGGGGGGTGAGATGGTAAGTGGGGGGAATGACAAAATTCATTCTTTAACATGTGATATTCACAAAGAGTAGTTTTGGAACTGCAAAACCTGATAGAAGAGAAAGTAGGAAGTAGTCTTGAACGCATTGGCACAGGAGATCGCTTCCTAAATATAACACTAGTAGCACAGACACTGAGAGCAACAGTTAATAAATGGGACCTCTTAAAACTGAGAACCTTTTGTAGGGCAAAGGACATGATCAATAAGACAAAATGACAGTCTACAGAAGGGGAAAAAAATCTTCACCAACTCCACATCTGACAGAGGGATCTGATCTCCAGAATATATAAAGAACTCAAGAAACTAGACATCAAAATACCTAACAGTCCAATTAAAAAATGGGCTACAGAGCTAAACAGAGAATTCTCAACAGAAGAATCTCAAATGGCCGAAAGACATTTAAGAAATTGCTAAACATCCTTAGTAATCAGGGAAATGAAAATCAAAATGATGCTGAGATGCCATCTTACACCTGTCAGAACAGCTCAGATCAAAAACACTGAAGACAGCTTATTTTGGAGAGGATGTAGAGCAAGGGGAATGCTCCTACACTGTTGGTGGGAATGCAAACTTGTACAGTCACTTTGGAAATCAGTATGGCGGTTTCTCAGAAAATTGGGAACCAAAACCAGGAAATAACCTACATGCCCCTCAATTGAAGAATGGATAGCCGGGTGGTGGTGGTGGTGGTGGTGGCGACGGCGGCGGAGACGCACGCTTTTAATCCCAGCACTCGGGAGGCAGAGGCAGGAGGATCTCTGTGAGTTCGAGGCCAGCTTGGTCTCCAAAGCGAGTTCCAGGAAAGGCACAAAGCTACACAGAGAAACCCTGTTTCGAAAAACCAAAAAAAAAAAAATAGATAAAGAAAATCTGGTACATACACACAATGGAGTACTACTCAGCAGAGAAAACAATGACATCATGAGGTTTGCAGGGAAATGATGGAACTAGAAAATATCATCCTGAGTGAAGTAACCCAGACTCAAAAGGACAAACATGGTATGTATTCACTCATAAGTGGATACTAGGGCCGGGCGTTGGTGGCGCACGCCTTTAATCCCAGCACTTGGGAGGCAGAGCCAGGCGGATCTCTGTGAGTTCGAGGCCAGCCTGGGCTACCAAGTGAGCTCCAGGAAAGGCGCAAAGCTACACAGAGAAACCCTGTCTCGAAAAACCAAAAAAAAAAAAGTGGATACTAGATGTAAAACAAAGAATAGCCAGACTGCAACCCTCAGCTCCAGGGAGGCTAGCTAGCAAAGAGGACCCTAGGAAGGATGCATGTTAAGCCCAACGATGGAGAAATGGGTGAGATCTACATGAGCAAACTGAGGGTGAGGGGGGTTAATGGAGGGCAAGGGATGGGGGATGAGAGCATAGGGGAATGAGAGGTTCGAGCTGGAATGGTAACCGAGTGGGAGAACAAGGAAAGAGACACCATGATAAATGAAGACATCATGGGAATAGGGAGAAGCAGAGTGTTAGGGAGGTCCCCAGGAATCCACAAGGATGACTCCACTATAGACTACTGTCAATAATCAAGAGGGTGCCTGAACTAACCTTCTCTGGTGATTGGATGGTTGAGTACCCTGTCATCATAGAACCCTCATCCAGTGACTGATGGAAGCAGATGCAGAGATCCATGACCGGGTCCCAGGTGGAGCTCCAGTAGTCCAATCAATGAGAGAGAGGAGTGATTCTATAAGCAAGAGATATCGAGACTGTGATTGGAAAAAGTACAGAGACAACTAGCCAAACTAGTGGAAACACATGAACTATGGACCAATAGCTAAGGAGCCCCCATGGGACTGGACTAGGCCCTCTGGATAAGTGAGACAGTTGTTTAGCTTGAACTATTTAGGGGGCCCCCAGGCAGTGGGATCGTGACCTGTCCCTAGTACATGAGCCAGCTTTTTGGAGCCTTGTGCCTATGGTGAGACACATTGTGCAGCCTTGGTGCAAGGAGGAGGGGCTTCGACCTGCTTCAACTGAATGAACCAGGCTCTGCTGACTCCTCATGGGAGATTTTGCCTTGGAGGAGGTAGTAATGGGGGGTGGGTTGCGGGGGAAGGTTGGGGTGTGAGGAAGGAGGACAGGGGAATCTGTGGTTGGTATGTAAAATGAATAGAAAATCTCTTAATAAAAAAAGAAAAAATATAAAAATAAAAACTGCAATTCAATGCTGTATGGTAGAATCCAGGAACTATTAAAAAAAAAAAAAAGCTCCATCACACGCTGCCTCCTCTTTCAAGTGGCAAATGTGATTATGAAGCCTGCACAGAGAGGGCTGGTTAAAATTTAGAAATTTGAGTTCAGAGTGATGCTTCATACCTGTGATCCTAACGCTCAGGAAGCTGGGATAGAAGGATTGCTGTGAATTCGAGACCAGTCTGGGCCACAGTGGAAACACATGTCCCTTCAAATTAAAAAAAAAAGAAAAAGAAAAAGATATGTAGCTTAAGCATTGAGGTACTATGAAAAATATCAACAATCTGCAATGGGTGAAAACTATCATTTCTAGAAACGACAATGCCTATATGAGAAGAAAACAATATAGAAAGCTGGAAAGAATAGGTCAGAGGCAAATCTAAGAGGATTTGCTGGTAAATGTAAAATTCTTAACAAACCTAATAATAGAAAAAGACACAAGTCAAATCTAAAGTGATAGAGAAATAAGTCTTTTTTATATATAACATACTAATTGTATTTTTTTATTTTTTCAGGCAGATGAATTTCTATAAGAAATTATTGAATGTAAAATATTATATAAGTTTAAATAAACACACAGGCTAGTTTACCATAGGAGATATTTTAATATATTTATTAAAAATCAATACCAAACAGTAAGAGATTTACTGCTTCATTATTTTAAAGATCATAGAGTTATATCATATCCATGTTAGATACTTTACTTCAAACCACTGAAAAAATACTGAGAGGCTTTTTTATTTACTCAATGGGCAAAATATGGCATATATATTAAAAAAGAGATATCAGAGTGATATGTGTGTGTAAGTCTTTTAAATTTATCAATATAACAAAAAATCAAGATAAAAAACACTCAGTTTTTTTCAGGTTTTCTTACTTCATTTTTCTTTTTTTAAGTGGTGGAGATTAAATCCCAAGACCTTAAGTGCAAGCTCTCTACAGCTGAGAAGTACTCCCAGCTCATCCCAACCTTAACCACTAAAAAGAAACATGTTTGAATATGCTGGTTTTGATGACTAATTGTTTGAAAGTAGTATTTTTGGCAGTTGGTGTTGATAAATGACACGTGGGGAAATCTAAAAATATATATTTTGAATCTTTATTCTGCCTTGTTTTAAATGTTGAGGAGTTTCATTTTAACATATATTTTATTCTCATTTATAAATAATTTTTAAACCATTTCTGGTTTGTAATATATATATATATATATAATAAAAAGTTAGAAGCCACATAAATGCTCAGTAATAGGAGATTGACTAAATAATAGTAGAATATAATAGAGCATATGAGTGAATACTAATAAAATCAGGACACTGGGGTGCACACCTTTAAGCCTAGCTCTTGGTAGGCAGAGGAAGGCAGATCTCTGATACTGAGGCCAGCCTGTTCTACAGAGTGAGTTCTAGGACAGCCAGGGATACACAGAGAAACCACGTCTTGAGAAAACAACACAAACAAACCATACATATATATGCATATACACATATAACTATATATGTACATATGCATAT
Organism: Peromyscus nudipes; assembly: GCA_902168325.1. Lineage (NCBI taxonomy): Eukaryota > Metazoa > Chordata > Mammalia > Rodentia > Cricetidae > Peromyscus > Peromyscus nudipes. The sequence continues at coordinate 34,538 of CABHPH010136922.1, forward strand.
ATAACTATTTATAATGCATATACATTCAGGAATAATTAGCAAGTTTAAATTACCTATTGCTTAGAAAGTTGTTGCTTAGAAAGTTACACTATGATACCCCATAGTGTAAGTATGATATTAACTTAAACTTTGTAAAATTTTTAACTCCATTTGTGCTGACAGAAAGAAGTCTGGGAAAACATGGCAACAGATGACTAGTGATGGCGTTGTGATGGTTATAGCAGAGATATTCCTCACCTGATTTATGGAGAGAGTTCCAGAACAGCCAGCGCTATACAGAGAAACTCTGTCTGAGGAATTAAATAAATAAATAAGAAAACACTTTAAAATTATTTTTCCTAAGCTTTAAGTTTTCATTCAAATTTTAATGAATTCTGCCTCTTCAATCAATGTTTCCATCAATTCACCAACACTTTCCTTTTAATGTCACACTAGTTTATCACTTCATGTCAAACCAGTGCTATTTAAATGTAAATGTGCATGTACAGATGCATATGTGTATAGTATATGTGGATATGTGTGTGTGTGTAAATATGCATATATGTAGGTATATGTGTAGATGTGCATATATATACATATACATATATATTTAACTGGATCTGATCCGGAGTGGCAATAATTGGCACTAATGTGAAATCTTGCTTAAAATAAAATTGCTGCGAATGTTTATTCTGAGACAAATTATAATAGTTATGATCGCTGATACTCCACAAATCTTTCCTGTAGGTTTACATTTGACAACTTACGGTGATGACCTAGGTCAACACCTGTTATAGGTCATGTCTAATGTCATCAGTGCCCCCATGTGTGTGGTGTATGTTCATGTATGTGTGATGGGGAGCACATACAAGCACACATGGAAGTCACAGGGAGACACTCGATGTCCTGCTCTGTCACTCTTCACCTTACTCTTTTGTTTCAGGGTCTCTCCCTGATCCTGGAGCTGGGATGACAACCAACAGTGATCCTCCTGTGTCCTTCTCCACAGCCTGCAGTTATGAGCACACGTGCAGCCACACCCAGATTTTACGTGAGTGCTAAGAATTTGAGTGTGAGTCCTCATGTACAGACTGCAAGCACTCTCGCCACCCGAACTGTCTCCTCCGTCTGTTTTTCTTACGTTTGTCTACAAAGAGGCCTTTCTCTTACGGTAAGAAACAACTCTTTACTGTATATAAGGTTCTAAAGTCAAGTGTGTGTGTGTGTGTGTGTGTGTGTGTGTGTGTGTGTGGTGTGTGTGTGTGTATGAATGTGTATATGTATATGTGAGAATGTGTGTGTATGTGTGTGAATGTGTGAACGTGTGTATGTGTGAGTGTGTGTGTGTGTGTATGAATGTGTATGTGTGTGTATGAATGTGTATATGTATGTGTGTGTGAATGTATGTGTATGAATGTGTGTGTATGTGTGTGTATATGTCTGTGTGAGAATGTGTGTGTGTGCGCGTGTGAATGTGTGTATGTGTGAGTGTGTGTGTGTGTGTGTGTGTGTGTGCTGTGATTTGGCTGTCTTCTGGTTTTCACAATCTCTGGCATGCAGTCTTTTTGCAATTCTTTGGACACAATGTTTATTTTTCTTTGTGTTTTTGGTTTTTAATGTTTATCATTTGTATACAGTCCTTTGGTACAGTGCCCATGGTACTGGAAACTTGGAAATGCCTTGCCCTCACTTAATTTTCTCCTTAAATTTTCATTTTTCTGGAATTCCGACAGCAAATGAGTTAGACCACTTATATTGTTCATAGTTGATTGAGTATCTTTGATTTTCTTGCATTTAGGTTTTTCTCTTGTGCTTTGTTTTACTAAGTGTCTATCACCGGTGTTCTTGTGATCATTTGTCTTGTTTCTAGTCTCTATTATGTTATAAATCACATGTAGAACATCTCTCATTTCTGATCCTAATTTTTAACATCTCTGGTGTGGTGGTACCTTCCTGTAATCTCAGCACTCCAGAGGATATGGCTTGATGAGCCTGAGCTCAGCAGCATCCTGTCTATGCATTAATGTTCTATCTTAAATGAGAATCCACTGTTGCTCATGTCTTCATATTTATATTCTGAATTTTTTGTCCACTAGCTGGATTTTAGTACCTTGTCTTTAAGTCATCTGCTGCCAATCAAATCTTTTTCCTTTCCAGAACCTGTTTCTCTAGGCTAATCTCTTTCTCAATTATGGATACAGTTCCTTTTTCCTACCATAGCTAATAAATTTCAAATCAGATGTTCGATGTAGTGTTGTTACATACTTGAGTTCTGGTTTTTATGTGTGGGTGTTCTGGTATGTATACAAAATAACTTGTTCTACATAAGGCACCTTCATCTTTGTTAGGGTGGGTCTAGTTTACCCTGAACATTGCTTAACTGAGTATCATCTCATTTGAGGAGTCACTACTGAATTCTTTAGTCGGTAAGAAAAAGAATGTTCAATGTCAGCTGATGTGAGCCTGTTTCTCTGCTTTCTCCATTTCTACTTCCTGAAATGTCTTTGCCTTGCTTCATGCGCATTCACTCGGGGTTTGAGGTGTAAGTACTCCAGTGGGCTCGCACATCATTTTCTCAACTTCATTTTTCTATGTGGTGTCACCTCTTTGGAAGTTTGTCCTACAACCCCACTCTGCTCAGTCTTTCCAGAGTCTAATCTCTCTTCCACTCGGCATCTGCCATTGTATCACAAATAGGGATGTGCCTTTGAGAAAAGTCAGAGGAATTCTAGAATCCTTTCACTGGTTTTCCTCTTCCCTAACCTTAGAGCTCTGCCTTGCCTGCTTTTTAACACAGGTGTTGTTGCCTGTCTTCTCCATGGTCACTCACAGTGATAAGGAAAGTCCATCCCATGTCACTCTACTCTTAAAATGTGGGAATCTTTTAGAAGACGCAGAGAAATGATCCATCAGAACTGAAGGGAAAAATTACAAATTCTAATCATCCAATCAGACTAGTAAGTTTTAAATATAATCAATATATAAATATATTTAAAATTACTCAATACCATTATAACACAATAATTCTACACTTAAATATTATCTATGCTAGATCTATAATCCCCAAGAAAATAGAAGCAGTCATTAAAATTCTCCTAACAAAAAAAGCTGAGGGCCAGATGGTTATAGTAAGAATTCTACCAGACTTTCAAAGAAGAGTTAATGCCAATACTCCTGAAATTATTCCACAAAATTGAAACAGAAGGAACACTACAAAATTCATTTTATGAGGCCAGTAACCCTGATACCCAAACCACACCAAGACTCAATGGTAATTAACAGTCTCTAATAGAATTCCTTATAGATTTTCCTAAAATTTCTTTCACAAATTTTCCTTAATTGTCAATTCATGTATTCTAAGAAGTTAAAATAATCAATGTAACAATGTTAAGGAAAACTACAAAGAATTTTTGTAAAACTATTAAGGAAACAATTTTAAGGACTAGCATAAACATCTTACATGCCGTGTCCCTTTGCTCATGTGGAAGTACTAAAAGTTTACTGAGTTGTAATTCTCATAGGAACTGTCACAGAGTTTGAGTGTCATGGATGTATATGGTGTTAATTTTTTTCCTTCAGGAATAGAACTCCTGGTTTAAGTAATATTCTAGTAAAAACATGCCATTTAAATAAAAATGTAGTTCATGATGAGGATTGACCATCTGTGATATTGAAAGTTAGGAGCTGTCATTATGTTTTAATGACCTGCCTGTCTTTTTGAATTCACAGAAGGCAAAATTCATTAAATGGTAAAGAAATAACAACAATTTGTACTTTAGAAATTCTACCTAATTCAAATACAACCACCCACTGTAACAATTTTAATTATAAAAATTAATTCAAACATATGGATATTGCAATGATGTCATCAAAAGAGAATAGCCTGTGTTTGCTTTTACTGAATGCACAAACTAAAGATGAAGTGTGAATGGGAGGGAGGGAAGAGATAAATTGGCCATTCCTCATTCACCAAAGACTTAATAACATATGAAAATAAGATCGTACATGTAGATAGCCATGACCACCATGATCACCTGGAGAGAGAAACTAAGCCTGAAGTGCAATATCTTCTCAGAACAGTTTTGTCAGAAAATGTGGAGTGCCTGAAAGAAGCTCTAGAATGGGTCAGCAGAGAAGGCAGACAATTATTGCTAATTATCTGGGGCATGCTATCCATTTGGTAAGTTCCTTTTTTAAGTTTCCAAGAACAGCAGCTTGTCACTACAGGATACAAGTGCACTCCTTGTAGGAAAGTGTCTATGCCCTTTTCTATTTTCTACCCAGAGCTGGACATGCAGGAGAACTTCAAACACTTGTTCAACTCATTTTCTCAGCCTGCTGTTCTTTTCATTAAAGTTATTTGCTCCTGCATTTGGATCTCCTAGAGAGCCTTGTCTTTCTCATCCTTTCCCTATTGGAGAAAATGATCAAGGGAACTTGAATGAGTTTTATGACTCACCGCTTAAGAGAAAAGCTTAGTGAAAAGTTTGGAACTTTGTGCTCTAGCAGAAATGTGTTTGTTTCTGTTCATCTTTCATCACCTGCATATGGGAGCAGTAATGGGAGCGACTTGATTGCCTGCCCTGACCACAGGGAAGCAGGACTCACCCAACTGCTGTGGTTGCTCAGAACAGGAGATGGCCCTTTATAATCCAGCTTCTGAATGGCCCTTAAGGCAAGAACAGAGCTGACTACATTTTCTGAGAAGATTAAAAATGAAATCTATTATCGGTAAGAGCATTCTATACTACATAGACTTGGTGTCTCATCAAATGGTTAATGGTTGGGATTTACTGCTGATAGAATTAAGACCACCTGCTTCCCCACCTAGTGCTATTAACTGCAATAATAATAGCATGGAATATAAAAGTGGGAATTATTTTAAAGCTCCCCTTTTTAGAATAAACCATTTGACACCTCAAATTAAACATCTAGTATTTAAAAAAAACTCTTCATCTTAAATCTTTCATTAGATGGTTCTAGAAATACCTTTTAAATGTGTGCTTCTTCTGTATTCCTGTTGCTACAATTGACACTGTAAATATAAGGCTGCCAATGCATTTGTTTCATCCACCTAAGTACACAGAGTTTCAATTCATTTATGTATCTAATAAATGTTTCCTGACCTTCTCTATATAGCAACCATTCTTCAAGGTGTTAGGAGTAGGGCATTGAACAAAACAGGCTAGGTCTCCTCATGCCACTTGCATGAGTAAGCAAACAATTAGACTGAATACAGTATAATATGATAAATGTTAGGAAGAGGTAAATGATGCTAATACTATTACTTATCATGGGACCCACTGTCAATTTAGGGCCACACAAATCTCATAATAAAGACCTGAGTCAGATGCAGGTTAGCCATGAGGAGGTTTCATGGAAAAGTTCTAACATAGATGCTCTACCCTGGGAGTAGACTCAAATGAATCAGGAATAGAAAGAAATCTTGTTCATAAAGGATGAAGGAATGTGTGAAGCTAGATCCTGAAGTCCCTGGGATCTTCAACATGCTTGAATTTTGTGTGTGCTGGTAAGTTGACCTAAGTCTGTCACATACCAGCTTGCTTCAGAATGAAATTTGGCCACAGGAAGGATCAGAGAGTAATGAAAGGGTTGGAACAGTCGGTCCCTCCCTCACATTTAAGCATATAGAGAGGAACTGGAGAGTAAAATGATCACCAATGGCCAACAGGTTGATCAACCATACTTACAAAATGAAACTTTTGTAAAGATACAAAATGACAGAGTTTAGAGAGCATCCAGGTGTTCACTCCACTACACAATAGAGCAGAATTCTGTTGTCTGTTGACCAGCCAGCTGCTCACCCTACTGCACAATACAACAGAAATCTGTTGTCTGTTAACCAACCAGCTGTTCACCCTACTGTACAATAGAACAGAATTCTGTTGTCTGTTGACCAACCGGCTGCTCACACTACTGCACAACACAACAGAACTCTGTTATCTATTGACCAATCAGCTGCTCACCCTATTGCACAATAGAACAGAACTCTGTTGTCTGTTGACCAACCAGCTTCTTATGCTACTATACAATAGAACAGAACTCTGTTGTCTGTTGACCAACCAGCTGCTTACCCTACTGCACAATACAACAGAACTCTGTTATCTGTTGAACAATCAGCTGCTTACCCTATTGCACAATAGAACAGAACTCTGTTGTCTGTTGTCCAACCAGCTGCTCACCCTACTGCACAATACAACAGAACTCTGTTGTCTGTTGACCAACCAGCTTCTTATGCTACTATACAATAGAACAGAACTCTGTTGTCTATTGACCAACCAGCTGCTCACACTACTGCACAATAGAACAGAATTCTGTTGTCTTTGACAAACCAGCTGCTTGCCCTGTTGCACAACACAACAAAACTCTGTTGTCTGTTGAACAACCAGCTGCTCACCCTACTGCTACTGCATAATAGAACAGAACTTTCTTGTCTGTTAATTAAGCTCTCCTCCTTTCTCCTTTTAGTCTCTCAGACTCTTGTGTGCCATCTTCTATTTTCACCTTTTTCTGTGACATCAGTCTTTCAAGACTCAACATAATGAATGAATCTGTGTGGGAGCTATCTCTCCATGGCTTGTTTCACTTGACACAATGACCCCTAGTTTCATTCATACTGTTGTAATGAAAGAGTTCCATCCTTTTTATGGCTTAACCATGTTTCACTCATGAATCTTTTGACATTTGCATGTTTCTTTGTCATGTTTTTTCTACTTTGAGACAAGTTCCTGTTATGTAGCTCAAGATGGCCCAAGAACTCATGGTGACTCCTGTCTCTTGCTACTGTGCTCTGGATTACAGAAGGATGCCACCAAACCCAGATTATATTTCTTGACTAGTGTGTATAGTCCTAAAGTCAAAACGGAAATTGTCTTTGGGTATACATCTAGTAATAAGAATACTGGACTACGTGGTGCTCTCGTTTTTGTTTGTTTAGGTAAGCTCTACTGTTGTCCACAATGTCTAAAAGAATTTTCACTCCTAAAAGTTTGCAAAGGTAAGTTTTTTCTATATTCTTTTCATCAGTTTTTACCTTTCGTCTTTTTAATAACAGCCCTTCAAACAGAATAAAGATATCTCATGAGGTTTTGGTTTTCACTTCTCTGATGTTCAGTATTGGAGAGAATTTTCACATATACCCAAGGACCATTTTTATTTCTTCTTTGAGAAATATATCACACTCAGTTTTCAATCTGGGTGCTTGGCATTTTTTTTCTTAGCTGTTGGAATGTTTGAACTCTGTTGTAGTCTGGAAACTAGCCTCCTTGTTTGATATATAGTCTGCAAAACATTTTCACAGACTGTAATTTGTCTCTTCATTCTTTTGATTGTTTCCTGGGCTATGCAGAAGGATTTTAGCTTGAGGCATTTGTCTTTTTCTTCATCTTTTCTCTTCTGTTTCCTGTATTTCTATGGTTTATAAAATATTCTTGCCCATTCCAACATCACAAAGACTTTGTCATGTTTTCTTCTAGTAGTCTAATAGTTTTATGTCTTACATCTAAAATTTTAACTTGGTATGTGCACAAGCGTTTATGTGTGTACAGATGCACAAATGTGTAGGAATGTATGCATATGTGTACATACAAGTAAAGGCCAGAGGTTGAACTCAGATGATTTTCCTCAGGAGCAGCCCACCTTGTTTCATAAGACAGAGTCTCTCTCTAGTACTCTACACTAGTAATTAGGATCAGCTCGCTGGCTGGCAAGCCCCAAGGATCTTCCTGTCTCTACTTTTCCAGCATTAGGATTACACAAGACACAACGTGCAAATCTTTACATGGGGTCTGGGGACAAAACTCAGATCCTTGTGCATTTGCGTCAAGTGCTCTAATGGTTGAACTTTTTCCTCTGACCTCCTCAAACTTTTATTTATTTTGAGTCTGTTTGTAACTCATTCATGTGGAAGTCAGAGAACAATTTGTGAAATTTAGCTCTCTCCTTCCTCCATGTGAGTCCTGGAAAGAGAACTCATTTCATCTGACTTGGAGCTAAGTGCCCATCCCTGATGATTGTCCAGCTAGTCAATATTTTTGTGGTGGATTTTTACGTGCTGTGAGAGTGAGAGATCTCTTATCACCTCCCAATGTAGACATCCAATTTTCCCCGGCAACAAGTGTTGAGGAGATTGCCCTTATGTACGTGCATATCATCAATAGCTTGACTGCAGGTTGGTGATCTGTGGAAGCCACTCTTTACTTCTGGGCTCTCCATTCTGTTCCATTGGTTCATGTCTGTATTCTGATAGGAATACCATGCTATTTTGATTACTATAGGTTGTAGTACCATATCAAGTCTGTAATACTTCTCATTTTGCTCTTTCTATTAAAGACGGTGGGGAGGGGTTCCATATTAATTTTAGGATGGTTCAGTAATTTTAAATGAGAAGTCTCTAAGCAATGACAGTGTGCAGCATAAAGCAACTGATAGGAAACTTTTTCCTGCTGGCATCCTCTCTGGTCCTGATGCTGTGGTATATGCTGAATGTGACAGAGTTCAAAGGGCAACAAGCCTTTAGGTAACTGCTATTTTGGTTGGGCCTGTTTCAGGCACATCTCTGGCACATGAGGAGCAATGGCAGAAAAGCTATTAATTGACCTAAGGAAAAAAGTATCAAAGGTCTTTTGTCATACTGTCTTTCTAATTTTAATCTTGCCTGAAATTGTTGATAGATATTTTGGAAGTGATACAAAAAATAAAGTGCTCTAGATTGGAATTCAGCATTCAAATCCCAGCTCTGAGTAGAAATTGTTGAAATTTCCAAACAGATGAGCACTGGACTGGCCTGGCTTTATTACAGCAATTATAGCTATTGTTACAAGGGAAATAAGTAGTTACAGAAATGACTTAGCTGCTTCTTTCTGCAATGCTATTCAAGGTACAACAAATGATTTGTTAGCAAAAACATCAACAACAGTAACGTGTCTTGCACATGTGAGTAATTATTAACAGCTGTTGAATTGACGGTAGGGTCTAGAAGAGTTCTTAAAAGCAGCAAACATGATGGAACTCAAACATGGGATGTATTTCACCCTGTAAGGAAGGTCTGGACAGTAGGAAAAGGAGGGCTGGAGTGAGGCTAGGAAGCTGGCACTGTGTTCCAGCGCAGAGTCAGCTACCAAGTCACTTTCCCATGAGTTCCTGTTCCAGTTACAGGAAGGACTCTTTGCAGAAATAAACAAATATGGGTTATTTAAAGTGTCTGAGATATGTAGCTAGAGTTTTTCTCTCTGGGTTCCACCAAGCCCCAGCAGTCCCGTAGCCCACTTATAAAATAAACATACAGACGCTTATATTATTTAAACTGCTCAACCATTAGCTCAGGCCTACCATTGTCTAGCTCTTACTCTTATACTCAGCCCATTTCTGTTCATTATATGTCGCCACATGTTCCTTGGCTTTACCTGATGCCTTTACATGACGTTTGCTGGATGGCAGACTGGTGTCTCCTCTCTTTGCCTTCCTGTTCTCTCAATTCTCCTCTCTGCTAGTCCTGCCTATACTTCCTGGCTGGCTACTGGCCAATCAGTGTTTTATTTATCAATCAATCATCCACAGCACTTCACCTTTTTCTTTTCTTTTCAAAAAGGGAGGTTTTAACTTTAACATAGTAAAACTACATATAACAAAACAATTATCAAGCAAGACTTACAGTTACAATAATAAAGAAGATATCCTATCTATCTTATATTTGTGAGTCTAACATTTTATATCTAAAACATCTTTTATCATAACTGAGGAAATTATAACTATCTAGTCTTCAAACACATCAAAGACCTCAGAAGGATATACTATTACCTGAGAAATGGGAGAAGGATGCCAGCAACTTTTGGGAATCTTCTAGGGTAGACAGAGACAGCTGGCAGTCTGGACAGTCACCTAATGTTCCTTTGTAAAATAGTGGCATCTGTTTTTAGCCCACAGGCCTAGAGTTTCTCAGTCATTTTTCTCTGTGTCCTGTGTAGAATGTCTGGCAGTTTCCTCAACGAAGCAGGAACCTGAAGGACCATTTCGCCAAGCAAAGTTCAGTGGTCACCTTCCTATGGGTCCTTCATGTCCAGTTGATCAAGCAGTCCAGGCAAGAACAGTTTCTTGCCCAAATGGCTATTTTTGCCAAGGTGAGGATAAACTCCATAAGGAGTGTCTTCGATGCCCATCCTCCTCTCTGAAGTAAATTGGTGCCAGGAGAAGACATGTCTCATTTTCTAGAAAGTCTAATTTTTAAAAACATTTTAAATGCCATATTCTGTAGGTCTTTGAAGTGTTTGAAGGTTACCTACCTAATTGAATTATATCTATGCATACCTAGAAAACAACATGACTATAAGTTTGACTATCATAGAAGACTAATTATTAATCTGTATTTCCCAATTATCCATTACAATTTAAATGAGTTATATAAACATAATACCTCAAACGAGAATAGAAATATATATACAGTGTAACAAAATTAAGTTTAAACTTGTATCAATAAACTAAAATCCATAGCAATGCAAAACATTTTAAACAAGTTGCTCTTTAAAAGTAGAATCAGTAATCTACCCTTTCATCCTATCATATCTATATCATATCCCCTTTTCTTCTTTAGAAAGAGATCACATTTATAATCAACCTGATTTAAATGAAAATATTGGTTTTTCTCTGTCCCATAACAGAGGGCTCTTCTGATATGAGATAAAAGAATTTCTCAACCTTTTTTTTTTTTTGGCAATATGTTTGGGTTTAGAGAAGGAGTGAGCCAATTCCATCTCCAAAGCCAGCTTGGTATATTTGGGAATTTGGGCATAGCTTCTCTTACTACTTCCTGCTGGAAGGGGGCACTGTATCTTATGGGGACATAAAGAAAATTTTAGGATTATGGAGTAGTCCATGAGGGTATGGAGTAGTCCATGAGGGTGTATCGTCTGAGCCAGTTGCCTTGAAACCATCCTGGATGTTGGATCATCTGGGCCATGGTGTCATTGGAGACCTTTCCAGGGGTCTTGGCTGGTCAAACCTGATGTATCTTAATCTGGAACAAATCCATACCCCTGGCTTTCTATGGAAACAAAAGCAGAGCCTCCTTTCCAAAGCAACATATACTTACATCCAAATTTTGAAGTCAAGATACCATTAAAATATACATATTTGTTTAACTCAACAGCTTTTACAATCAAATGTTTTTCTGCAGTTAAAAATCCCAAAGACAACACAATCGAGATTCTCTGTGTAATATCCATCTTTTCATGGCTTATTTTTTATACTACATTTACTGTCTCTTTAAAGACTTTATTTTTAAAAACTATTTCTTTATATAACTATATATATTCCTTTTTCTCTCTCTTGCAAGCCTACATAAATTTTAACACACATTGTAAAGCATTTTAAGTCTTGTTCTATCTGAATCTGTTTTATTGTGAATCTATTGTTTTAAACTGCAGCATTACTAGGACTAAAATAGCAGCTTTGGCTGGTCGCTCCTCCCACCTCAGCTTCCCAACTTGGGAAGCTTACCACCAGGTCTGGGACATCTCCAGCTCTGGGAGCCATCAACTCTTAGAAACAGTGGTTCTATGCTTCTATCAAAGCAGCGTGAGCCCAGAAACTTCTTCTTCTTCTTTTTTTTTTTTTTTGTATAGCAAAGACTAAATCTACCACGCAGCGTAATGTGCCACTTGTAGATGCCTAATTCCCCAGTCAAACACGGACATAAGGAACCCGTCAACTTGAAAGAGACACCTAGGAAACTGTTTTTAGCTCCATTTTAGAATCTTTTTTCTCAGGTTTTAGGTGGAAACTCTTGCCAACCCATTGGGCGCCATTTGTAGCTAAAGTTTTTCTCTCTGGGTCCCCGCCAAGCCCCGGCAGTCCCGTAGCCCACTTGTAAAATAAACATACAGACGCTTATATTATTTAAACTGCTCAGCCATTAGCTCAGGCCTACCATTGTCTAGCTCTTACTCTTATACTCAGCCCATTTCTGTTCATTATATGTCACCATGTGTTCCTTGGCTTTACCTGCTGCCTTTACATGATGCTCTCTGGATGGCAGGCTGATGTCTCCTCTCTTTGCCTTCCTGTTCTCTCAATTCTCCTCTCTGCTAGTCCTGCCTATACTTCCTGGCTGGCTACTGGCCAATCAGTGTTTTATTTATCAATCAATCATCCACAGCAGAGATATTTTGCAAATAAAGAGTTCTTGATTATCTGTCAGATATCATGCCTTTTTTTACTTGATCAGCTTAGCGACAAACAGCAAGATGAAAACAAGGATGAGCCTTTCTTTGTTGAGATGGCTACAGAGAGATATAGTGAGACCAGAGATATAGGTACCAGGCACTGGTGAGCCCATTGCATGCACATCCATAAAACATCATAGTATGTAATGGTGCATAAAAATGGCACCTGAGGCCTAGTGTGCAGTGCATACCTTTAATAACAACACTAGGGATGCAGAGGCAAGCAGAGAACTCTGCTTTGTTTAGAGGCAGAGATATTAGTCTTCAGGATATCCTGGTCTACAGAATGAGTTCCATTCCAGCCAGGGCTACATAATAAGACGCTGTCAAAAAAGAAGAGGAAGAAGGAAGAGGAGGAGGAGGAGGAGGAGGAGGAGGAACAGGAGGAGGAACAGGAGGAGGAGAAACAGGAGGAGGAGGAAAGAAAGAAAAAAGAAAGAACGGAAGAAAGAAAGAAAGAAAGAAAGAAAGAAAGAAAGAAAGAAAGAAAG
>CABHPH010136925.1:0-33337 GCA_902168325.1 Peromyscus nudipes
GGCATAACACAGAGCTCATACAAGATGAGAAAGATCTCCTGCTACCCTCCATTTCTTTTTGTGCATGCTGTACAGAACCACGGTCATCTTCATGCAGGTAGGGTACTAGTCATGTCCAGAATGAATGAGGATGATGTGGTCCTTCTTCAAAAGGGTAGCTCAGTCTATCTGCCAGCCACTGTGCAGATGCAGGAGCATATGAAGCATCTTGAGCATGCCTATGTGGAAGCAACAGTGCCTCTTATGTAGCAGAGCCTTTTTGTCTTTTTAGAGTATGGCTGTTGGTAGGTTCCCCATGCTCCAGGGTTTGGTTTACATTCTTGGATAGCACTAATTGGACTTAGTGAGTTAGCAAAAGACAAAGAAGGAAGAGGAAGAGGAGAAGGAGGAAGAGGGGAAACTAGGAAGAGGAAGAGGAGGAAGAAGAAGATGAAGAGAAGAAGACATATGTACTGCTGCCAGCTGTAGTAATTTTGGAAGAGGGATTCTCAGTTGAGAAAATGCCTCCACCACTTTGGCACACAGAATGTTTCAAAGATTGATGATTGATGTGCTCAGTGTGGACAAGCGGCACCCCTGGGAAAGTTGTCGTGGCTGCTGTAAGAAAGAAGGCTGAGTAACCCTGAAAACAAGCCAGTGAGCAGCAGCTCCATGACTTCTGAATCAGATCCTGCCGTCAGGTTTTTGTCTTAACTTTCTTCAGTGATGGATTATGACCTGAGAGTTATAAGAAGAAATAAACACTTTTCTCCCAAATTTGCTTTTGGTAATGGTGTTCCCATTGCAATAGGAACCCTAAGAAAGACAACTTGAAATTGGAGGGGGTCCAGATAGACAGGGACATAGAGGGAGCTGGAGGAGGGGAATGGATGGATATGATCATATTTCACTGTATGCATGTATAGATTTCTCAAGAACAAAAAACAATTATTAAAGAAATAGAAAATAAATATCAATAAATAAAAAAATTAAACATCATTAACAAACACTGCCTCCCCAAACCAGATAATAGCATTTTCTGTCATGTTCTGTTTTTGCAAAGATGGCTCATGAAAAGAGAATTGCCTTCTTTCAATCTTGAGTCTACCACTTTGCTAAAAAGAAAAAAATATCACAGAGTGAGGCAGATATTTTTCCCTCTGCATTTCTCAGGAGTCTGAGATACGGGATTACAGGAAAAGAGTTCAATTTGGGGGCTTCCGTTGTTTTTCATTTGAGATTTCTTCCATGAGACCTGACACACTTTCATTGCTCTGTGTAAAGTAGACGAACATGTGTTAAGAAATCGCTCTTCTGGTCCTCTGATTAGATTAAGCTGTCATCTAGTCACCTCAATTGATTTTAGCCCCACGAAATAGGCCTGTGGGAAGGTTGCTGTTTTGTTGTTGTTCTTGTAGTTGTTATTTTTTTCTTCAAGTGCAAACAAGTTTCCTTTGTCTAGGATCCAAGTTAGGAGCTTGGGGGTGGGGGAGGGCCCAACTGAGACCTGTTGTTGAAGGGGGTGGGTGTTGTCTCCGGTGCTTACTGAAGAATTAGAAACCCGGAAAGGATCTCAAAAAAGCTCAGATCTATTTCAGCAAGATAAGACGTCAGCACGTTTTGTTACTCAGTTCCTGGGGTGAATTAAAATTGTATTGTGTCTCTAATACACTGTGGAGCCAGTATAAAATGGGGGTTCTCTAAGTGTGGGTGTCACCAAACGTCGCAGAACTCCTGTGCTCACATTTTACATGGAAGCCTTCTAACACTGGTGTTAAATTAGATACTCTTTCCTCCTGTGGTAGCAGGGAGCAGACAGGTTCAGTGATGGGCCACTGTTCTCAGGGGAGTTGCTGCCTCCTGTGAGTCATGAAGATAATGAGGCAAGTAGGTAAGCAGTTTTTCAGAGGGTCTGGGGTTCAACACACTGTGGCAGGAAAGGGGGATTTCTGGAAAGAGCACCAAAGGCAGGGGATGGAGGGAGGCTTTGAAAGTGAGTTATAAACTAGGATGGCTCTCCTAATAGGAGAAGGTTAATCCATCAACAAAGACTCTTTGTTATAAGTGATACTTTCTTATTGTGGCTTCATATAAGTTCTATTGTTAAGCACTTGAGTTTTGAGGTGCAATGCTTAAATATGTTATTTGTGAAGTCAGTAAGCTGAGCAGTGGGTCTAGTATTTCAAAAAATGCATGTCTGCGTTTAAAGTCTACTAGATGCTCTCCATCTGTCAGCATCTGCTTGTGTAGCCAAATGGTTGAACTTTCAATGACCTTGGAGCTTTGTGTGATTTCTTTCCACCCTTTCTACTCCATAGAGAGGAGTCTCTGCTTCATCAGGAGAGGAGCTGAACTTTGCTGCCACCCACTGCTCCTTGATGTATATGGATGGCTTTCTTTGAGTTGTGCCCAAAATAACATTGATCTGAAAGCAGCACTAGGACATTCAATCACCTGTGGAAAGAAGAGTAAAAAAATAAAAGCTAAGTCAAGTTCAGCTTCAGCTCTGGAAAACACAAAGAGGGATTAAGGTGATTCTATTTCTGGAAATCCGACTGTTCCAGCAATCAAACAGTGTGGGGATTCTTTTGTGGCTAATGTACACTTAGAGAGCCCTGCTTCACATGAAAAGCCTTTTAACCTGCGGGAGAGCAGGCAGTCTCAGCTGCCTGCCTTGTGTGGAGGTTAATTCATCTCCAGAGACTCCCCAGTAGTGTGACATACTATAGCACCTCCTTGAATTTTCTGGATCTGTGAGTCTGACCAGAGAGGTATATAGCATCCAGTTAAACAAACTCGGGTGTGTTTCTTATTGCGTTTATTTCTCCTTCTCTCTAATCTAACGAATGGACATTTTTTGGAGATACTTTCCTGAATGTTTCCACATTCTAATGGGACTTTTTTTTTTAAGACCTGCAGTGAGAGGCATAGGGTTAGTCAAAACACACCTTGCCAGCACCTACTAATGAAATAGAAAGCATTGTTATGGGCAGAGCTGTTGCTGTGCACAGAGGCCTCCTCCAGCTTGTCTTCTTCAACCCGTATTGACAGCCAGATAGGAAGCAACAGGGGGGGTCTCAGGGAGAAGAAACTCCATCGCCCCAGGGCATCTGCATCTGTGTGCACTCTGTTCTCTCGTTTTCCTAGCTAGCCTTGGTTTATTTCTGCAAAGCCAAATCCCATCAGAACCATCACAGTCGCACTCCAGCTCAAAGGCAGTCAATGTATACTTGAAGACAACACCGAGGGTGTGCGTGTGTGTGAAGGGTGACAGCCATCATCAGCACAACTCAACAGAAATCGACAAAGAAACTCCTTTCAACTGGGTTTCCAGGTCAGAGATTCCCTTTTGTCCCGGACCATCAGAATAACTGCCCAGTTTCCCACCTTGATTGGCGAGTGCCCTGGGAGCTTCGCGAGCTTGGCCTCCTTTGTCTGCTGTCTCATGGCAGCTTTTCATGCTGCAGGTTTGCCCTCCACGCTCCCTTCCTCTGTTACCCGTAACCAAGGAAACATACACCGGAAGCTTTCTGTTGAGTGCTTCTCTGTCACCGTTCCCTCTGTTAGTGCCTTCGTTTTTTTTCTGTCTCTTTTAGTCTTTAAGACTTATTTTCAAAGTACTTTTGCTAATTCTTTGAGAACTTCATACAATGTATTTTGATCATATTCACCCAAACTCCTCTCCTTAGTGTGCTTTATATTTAATTTTTACTTGTATTTGTATATGTTCCCTCAGAGGGCAGAAGAGGGCATAGGATCCCCTGAACTGGACTTATAGAAACTTGTGAGCTGCCATGTTGGGTGCTGGGGACTGAACTCAGGTCCTCTGGAAGAGAGCAAGTGCTCTTAACGGCTGAGCCATCTCTCCAGTCCTTTTTTCAGGACTTTATAATAAGACTCATTGGTTCTGATAAGCCCAGGATGAGAATGTGCACATTGTGTGGTCTGGGTCTTTGAAGTCTCCCCAGCGTTATGTGCAGGAGCACCAAGATACAAAACTGTTGGTAAAAGTGTTCAACCTTCCTCCATAGTAGCAACTGAACTTGCTGAGGATAGTTATGAAAATCAAATCATTGTTTTTTGGGTTTATTGAGTACCTGAGGGTTTAAGTTACCATGGAAGAATCAAAGACAACCTGTTACAGAGGAGGGTGAGGTACCAAGCAGGAACCAGGGTTGTGGTAACTTACAGTTCCTCAAGACAGGAAGAAGTATGTGATATTCTAAAATGTTACTTGATGTCCTGTTTTCTTTTTCTTTTTCTTTGTTTTTGTTTTTTCAATTTGGCAAAATCTAGAGGCATCTATAAAGAGAAAAGTATCAGTTGATAAAATGCTCCTTCATATTGGCCTGTAGGCCCGTCTTGGGGGCATTTTCCTGATGAATAATTGATATGAGAGTGCTGAGCCCACTGTGGACAATGTCACCATGAGTAGGTAATGGTGGGTTATTTAAGAAATCAGGCTGGCAAGCCATGGAGATCAAGCCACTAAGCAGTGTTCCTTCAAGGTTTTGGCTTCAGTTCCTGCCCTGATTTCCCTCAATGATGGACTGTGATTGGGACACATAAGCCAAATGAAGCCTTTTCTCTCCAAGTTGCGTTTCGTCTTTATCACAGCAATAGAAAGCAAAGTGAGCCACTGATCAGGCAGCACAGGCTCAGGTGCTAAGGCGCAAGTTCGACCTCTGCATTCAGACCACCTTTGCAAACAGGGTTCAAGGCTGCTGGCACCACCATGAAGACTAGCTTCCGGTTACTCTCTCTCCCTAGGAAATGAGTTCCTCATACCCTGGAGCCTCTTGTTAAAATTCTTCCACCTGAGAACAGCCTTCCATGAAGTCACAGTTGTGATCTGTAGTAAAAGCTTCTGGACATGCTCACCAAAGAAGAGACCAGGTTTAGTGTTTAGAAATGAGCTGACACCCTATAAATCCAGCACTAACTTATTCCAGAAGGAGCCAGATTGGGCTTTAGTCCGCTCACAAGAAAACTGAGCTTTTGTCTTGTACAGTAATGCTTGTTTCCAGACAAGAGGCATTTGAAGTAGAGCTTCCCTCCCAGGATGCAGACAGCTTGGATTCCTGCCTATGAAGTAGCTCCCTTAATTGTAAGGCTGAGCCTGGGTCCTTACTTCATTCTAGAGAGAAAATCAGCAAGTTAGGAAAGAAACGAAAGACACTTCTCCCTATGGATTCTTTTGGCACCTCTTCTTTAATGAACTCAACAGCCTTGGACTTTTACAATCCAAGAGTGTACTTTTAACACTCCATCATCTTTTATGGGGAGCTGGCCCTTTACAGTTAGAGTTATCCCTCTTGGAAATAACAAATAACACTTTCAAGGAAACTTCTGCGTTTATTGGGTAATTCTCTAAGCACTCCTTTGAAAGTAGTTGTAACAGGGAACTTGCTTAGACTTTTCCCTTTGCTGCAGGCTGAGAAGAAAGTTGGAGAATGCTGCTTTAAGGTCCCAAGAGGAGCAGGGTAGAATTCAGTTCAGATCTGTCTGTTGTATTTTGGGGAGCAATTAATTATTCAACACAATGAGTGTTTTCAATGCCCCTTATCTGACCCCCTTTCGTGTGTGTGTGTGTGTGTGTGTGTGTGTGTGTGTGTAAGATTCCCTGAAAATCTAACAAAAGCTGATGAATAAAGCCCACTCTTAGGCAACACTAAATGAAGCTAAGGTGATTGACTCAAGTTGGCTTTAAAGTTTGGCCCTCTGTCTGGTCTTCCCAGATGATATGGGCCCAGCTGTCAAAACTTTCTCCAGAACAGAAGAAATGTTCTGGGGTTGGTTGGAAAAAAATGTGATTCCAGAGCGACATAGACCCAGGTGGGCAAGCCCTGCTTCTGAATCACTCACCAGCTGAGAGCAAATGAGTCTTCTCAGCCCGGGATTGAGAGATCAGTGTTCCTCAGAGCCTCCTTCTGGTGCAGTTCATTTTGTGGCAGAACTTAGAAATATGTCTCTAGATGCAGGTAACCAGAGGTTTCAGAGTGATTTGGTAAAATCTGGCTTCTTTGCTATTATGTTGAAAACTACTCCAAACTTAGTGATATAAAACAATGGTTTTATTACACTTCTAAATACTTTGACTGGCAGTAAATAAGAGCATAGCAAGGATATTTTTTTTGTTTTTTTGTTTTGTTTTTTTGCATTGCACACTAGGGGTGGCCCACATTGAAGGAGATGTATAAAGGCCCAGTCCTCCCTGTCCCAGTGCAGGCTCAAAGGTCATTCTTTTTTTTTTTTTCTCTTTTTCTCTAAATTTTATTTCAACTTCAAAACAGAAAAAAAAGTGCACAGAAACAAATTAAGTCTTAATGATGAATGTATCATCAATGAGAACCAGTTCAAAATTAGACAAAAATTTAAAATACATTTGAATAATGGAACAGAGAGGTAGAGAATCTTAAATTATTATATTGTAACTGTTAAATCGATTTGTAAGAAATATCACTTCAAATATTATAAAACATAGAAACTTATAAGCTTTAGAGAATAGTGGAAATGTTAATTACCAAAACAAAGAAGATATCTCATATGAACCATTTACTTGTTTGAGTTTACTTCTTGTGGTTAATAACTATGGAACTGTAGCCTACATATATTCTGATAGAATACCTCATCTTTTTTTCACGAGACCAGATAAAAGTAAGGAGTCAGCTATGAGGAACCATACAGTAACAACATTCATTCTCCTGGGACTAACAGAGGACCCACAAATTCAAAGTCTGCTTTTGATTTTTTTTTTAACTCTTAACTAGACAGAAAGTACTTACATCATTTCTAAAGTTTAGAGCTAATAGTCAGCACCCACAACAGCCCTTCCACAGCTCCTTCAGAGAAACCCCTCTCCCACTGATTTTATTCTCACCCTGCACGGTCCCTTCCCCCCAGATGCAGAGCCCCAGACATCCCAGGCTGCTCTGTTCCTCTGCTAGTTGCCTTTGGAGGTAGGGGCTTTCTTTCTCCCCGAATCTGCCTCAAACTCTTAGCAGCTTTCACAGGTCATGCATTTTCTGGGGAGGAATTTGTCCCTTCTATTTCTTCAGATGTTGGTGTGGGTTTATCTATTGCCTGAGTTTTCATGGGTGTGTTTAGCTTCTTTAGGTTGGATTTTTCCTTCTAGTGCTTTCTGTAAGGCTGGGTTTGTGGATAGGTATTGATTAAATCTGGTTTTATCATGGAATATTTTGTTTACTCCGCCTATGGTGATTGAGAGTTTTGCTGGGTATAATAGTCTAGGTTGGCATCCGTGGTCTCTTAGTGTCTGCATAATATTTGTCCAGGACCTTCTAGCTTTCATAGTCTCTATTGAGAAGTCTGGTGTTATTCTGATGGGTTTGCCTTTATATGTTACTTGGTCTTTCTCCTTTGCAGCTCTTAATATTTTTTCTTTGTTCTGTATGTTTAATGTTTTGATTATTATGTGGCGAGAGGACTTTCTTTTTGGGTCCAGCCTATTTGGTGTTCTGTAAGCTTCTTGTATCTTCATAGGTATTTCTTTCTTTAGGTTAGGAAAGTTTTCTTCTATGATTTTGTTGAATATATTTTCTGTGCCTTTGAGTTGGTATTCTTCTCCTTCTTCTATCCCTATTATTCTTAGGTTTGGTCTTTTCATGGTGTCCCAGATTTTTTGGACGTTTTGTGTTACGACTTTTTTATCTTTAGTGTTCTCTTTGACTGACGAATCTATTTTCTCTATTGTGTCTTCAGTGTCAGAGATTCTCTGTTCCATCTCTTGTATTCAGTTGGTTATGCTTGTTTCTGTAGTTCCTGTTCGTTTAGTCAGGATTTCTATTCCCAGCATTCCCTCAGCTTGTGTTTTCTTTGTTGTCTCAATTTCTTTTTTCAGATCTTGGAATGTTTCTTTCATCTGTTTAATAATTTTTTCTTGACTTTCTTTGCTTTCTTCCAATTTTTTGTTTGTTTTTTCTTCCATTTCTTTAAGGGAATTTTTTATTTCCTCTTTAAGGAAGTTTTTCATTTCCTCTTTAATGGAGTTTTTCATTTCCTCTTTAAGGTAATTTTTTATTCCCTCTTTAATGGAGTTTTTCATTTCCTCTTTAAGGGAATTTTTTATTCCTTCTTTAATGAAGTTTTTCATTTCCTCTTTAAGGGAATTTTTTATTTCCTCTTTAATGAAAATTTTCGTTTCCTTTTTGAAGAAATTTTTTATTTCCTCTTTAAGGGTATTTTTTATTTCTTCTTTAAAGGCCTCTATCATCTTCTTAAAGTCATTTTTAGGATTGATTTCTTCTGTTTCACCTGCCTTGGTATGTTCAGGACTTGCAATTGTAGGGTCAGTAGGTTCTGGTGTTGTCATATAGGTCTTTATGTTGTTGCCTGTATTTTTCCGTTGGCGTCTACTCATCTCTTTCTCTGCTCAGTGCAGATGGTGTAAGACCCTAACCCTTCAGGCTTACACCTCCAAGCCTCAGAAATGAGAAACTTCAAGCACCAGGAAATGAGAAACTAAAAATCTGGTTCCCTGGGCAAGCTGACCACCCCTGTTCTCAGTTGGTGAGGTGTATACGTATGATTCTGGTGATCTGGTTCGGTGGTTGGGTGATCTTGATAAGTTCTTTTGAGAGCTTCTTGAAATACAGGATCCAAAGACAACTCTTACTCCGTGGCTTGCTGTATAGCTGGGTGGCTGGGCCCTGATGTCCTCCTCCTTCTCTGGCTCCTCGATCCTTCAGGTTCCGGCGAGCACTGTGGCATCCTCCCTCGTTGCCTCTGTAGCCACAGCTGCACTGATCCCTGCCGCATGGAGCCCAGGTCCCGCAGGGCGCACCTGCCCCACGCTGCGCTCTCCACTAGTTCCCAATTGAGAAGCAATCAGCAAGGTGATTAACATCCACTGTGCGGGTTCGGGCGTCCCTGAGCTGAACCTTGTAGCTCGTCTTCTTGCGTTCACCCAGCTCTGTTGCGCCCCAAAGGGTCACCCGGGGAGTCCTGGCCGCTGCTCCTTCCCTGTGCTCGTTACGACCACGCCGCTCGTACTGCGCCTCTCACCCAAGTGCCCGGCGATCCGCTCACCCACAGGCCTGGGAAGACCACTTGGGAAGGATTGATCCAAACCGCGGATTGCCAGGGAAGGCAGAGAAACTTTGATGCTCTAGCCAGCTTTTCTTAACTTAAATTAATCCATCTATCTTTTGTCTCTGAATGTTTATCTTTCTCTTTTTCTGTATACCTTTTTTGACGTCTTTCTTTGTGGGCCTGTTCCTCTTATTTCCACATCAATTCATCATCCAATTTTGCTCTCACTAATGGCCCACTGGCGGCAGCCGCCATCTTCCTTTCTCCCAAAGGTCATTCTTGTAAAGTTCCCATGAAGTTGTATCATAGGCAAATCTCTCCATCCACAAATCTGCATTGTTCCTGTTTCTACCACAGTGTTAATTTCATGAGCAGTATACATCCTTCACACCAATATCCCTCTGTATCTACTACCAGGAAAACCCAGTTTACAATGTCCTTGTCCTTGCCATTGTTAATCCAGTGTCTTTAGAAAAAAACAAATTGATTAAGTGCAAGACATAGTTGATGAAGCCTTCAAAGCCCAGAGACACTGCCAGGATAGAGGAAACAAGACGAAACACCACTGTTCACTGTTTCAAACACTTCAGCTGCTTTCTAGAAGCCCATAGACAGTGCTTCCAGAGTTATGTAAACTGCTCCATCCATTACAACTGTCTGGGTGTTGCTACAGCACTATTCAGTGGCATCTTTGAAATGATTAGAAAGCAAAACAACAGGCCAGAAAGTCAGTCAAAACTGTTAGTTTTATGCGGCACAACGTTATTCATTAAGCGGCGCTGTTTACTGTGCGAGAAAAGCCACCAGTTAAGACAAAACCCACTATAAGAGTTTATTAGGGGAAGGAGACAGAAGAGAATGTACTTAGGCCTATTTGGAAGACATGTGCTGAAGAGGGAGGAAGAAGGAGGAGGAGGAGTCTGTGACCTTCTTTTTATGGATCCCCCACACACATACATGTGCATATGGGCTTAGATTACGTGATCATGCAGCACATGGATTATGTAGGACAGAAGGGATGACTTAGTCTCTTGCTTAGCTACTGGACAGCACATGTGCAGTCATGCAGGAACAGAAACCTCTGTGGGAATCCATTGCTAAACAACAACAGGAGGGATATTCAAGGAAAAACTAAAGACAAAGACATAATTTTATTTGTTTGTTTGTTTGTTTACAGGAGGTGCCACATATCACAGCATGTGTATGGAAGTCAGTGGACAACTTACAAGAGTTTAGTTTGCTTTCTCCTTCTACCATGTGGGATCCTGAAATCAAACTCAGGTCATCAGACTTGGAAGCAGGGCCTTTACCCTATGAACCATCTTGTCAGCCCTTAATTTTTTTTTAATATTCTGGAAGAAATAAAAAATAGAATCTATTTGTTGAAATACATTATAGAAATTCTCTTTAAGGCCAGGCATAGTGGCACATACCTGAGAGCCCTTCACTCAGGAAGTTGAGGCAGAAAGATTGTCAGTTCCAGGCCAATCAGGCCTACACAGTGAGTTCCAGGCCAACTCAACCAACACAGGAAGACTCTGTAAATCCCCAACCCCAAAAGTAAAGAGATAACACAAAATGAGTTTCTTGATATAGTTGACATTGCCTTTCCATGAGTTGGTCTCTAAAAGAGAGAGTCAAAAATGGTGCTTTTCATTTCTTTTCCTGGATTTTATTTTGTTTATATCATTTAAGTTTTATCACTATATTATTACTTTTTATGTGTATGGTGTTTTGGCTGCATGCATGTCTGTTCACCCATGTGTGTGCCTGAAGTGTGTAAAGGCCAGAAGATGCCACTGGATCTCCTGGAACTGGAGTTACAGACGGCTGTGAGCACCACTCTGTGGGTACTGGGAATAGAACCCAGGTCCTCTGTAAGAGCAGCCAGTGCTCTAAATCATCTAAATCATCTCTTCAGTCCTATTTCATGTTTGTTTTTTTGTTTTGAAAATCTGATTTCTCCTTAGCTTGAGTTAAATACTAGGGTTTTGTGATTAGCCGCTACAGACCCTAACTCACAAAACTGACCAATTTATAATCTACTCTCCCCTGTTGCATTAGTGCCCACGCTACCACCACCCATTCACCATGTCCAAGCGAGGGGCTGTGAATTAAAAAACAGAGACAAGAAACAGTGAGTCATTGGTCACAGCAGAATGCCAAATGCCGTTTATTGAAGGAGGAAGGAAACCTTAAATACAGTCTTACAGCACAATGGAGGGTCCCTGGAGGGCAGAAGTTCGCTCTCCAATGTTCTACATTCTTACATCTAAGCTGTTTATACCAAATGCAGGATACACAAACAAGGAACCTCCGGTGAGCGTTCAGGGAGAAGGAAACCAGCAGGGAATCGGCATAGGGAGGACATCTGGTCAAGGTCGGCAAGCAGGCAGCAGCTACCCAAAATGGGGGGCCAGGGCCCTATACTCTCCCTCATCAGCTCTGCCACAGGTGATGTCTTGATAAAAGTACAAGTGACTTGTGACAAGTGCAGAGAGGTGACTGCTCTCCATTCCTCTGGCGATAACATCTAGTGCTCAGTCTTCTGCATTGTGACCTTACCACCCACTCTTTAGGAAGTGTCACACATGTCCCCTACCTTTGTACACAGGTGACTGTTTTAAAGAACAAAGAGACACAGTGACACTGAGTTCAGTGACATGCCCAAAAAGGTGACACCACTCATGCAAATTCAACAAAACACTTACATTTAAAGGCCTGAGCCATCCTGAAATAAGTCCAAATACTCTATGATTCTCCATTCTTAGCTAGAGTGAGCCTAATGGGTAGACTGCATATGGATGTTCAAATCATCCCATTCAGGAAAGGTGTGAGCCAAAAGCAACACCTGCATACAGACACACCAGGGAGGAAGCCATCTTTAGAAATACAGCAGATATTTCCCACTCCCAGCCTAAGTCCCACTCATCACTGTTCTCAAGTTTAGCTTCATAAATCCCCAAAGTTCCTGGAAGCAGAGAACTCTCTGAAACTGCAACGGAAGTGTCTTTATTCTTTTATTTAAAAATATTTTTATTAGTTCTTTGAGAATTTCATTACAATGTATTTTAAACAATTTCAGCTCCCATGAAGTCCCAGCCAATCTTGGGAGTGGGGTCTGTCCTGTTATATTGTCAGCCTTCTGAGAGGGTGTCACATCATTGAAGAAGAAAACTGACTCTCCCTCTTCCAACAGCTACCAAATACCAAAAGTTGCCCAGGTAGTGATGCCATTCCATAGCCACCTTCCACTCTTCTATGCAGGGATTTTGTCTGGCTGGCTGAAGCTTGTGCAAGTCTTATGCATGCCATCATCACGCTGTGAGCTCACATGTGCAGCAGCCCTGCTGTGTCTGGAAAGCACTGCTTCCTTGATGTTTTCAACCGTTCTGCCCCCTCTTCCTTAAAGATCCCTGAGCTTTGAGGGCAAGAGTATAGTATGCATGTCCCATTTAGAGCTGAGCATTCCACAGCCTCTTATTCTCTGCATGGTGACCAAACCAACTCTTTTATTCTTGAAGAGGGGTATGGCCAGCACACCACAGCATCCACTACACATAGATGACAGAGAAATTATCTTGTAAAGGCAAAGGCTAATAGACTCCAACCCTGACTATGTGGGAACTAGGTTCTTTGCTGGGCTACTACACAGGCATCTGGCCTAAGGCCTGCAGAGGCTGACTATGCTAACAAGAAACAAAATTAGAATTGATGCTTGTTTAGTCTAATTGTCAACATGCATTCTTACTCACTGCACTAAGCAGCTTTTTCTGCAAGGTACTCTGGGAGGGAGGGAGCCTCTCTATGAACACTTTTGCCAACATGGCATATTTTGATACATGTATCATTGAAATGAAGGTGTCAGTGCTCACTGATGCCTGTTTTTGACCCTTACTGCCTGATGCTTGAGTGTCTCTCTGGTGCATTCATTGCCATCTGGAATAGCAGCTCATCCACCACTGCTGTCACAGAGGAACTGTGGCTTGACTGGCTTTCTGACACTCACAGAACATATCAAGTCTTGGATACCCAGATTTTGGACCTACATGTCTCTTATCATCAGCCATATCTCAAAGCCTTATACTGACTGCATCTCAGTGTAGCAGACCTCTCCTAGTGTGTGTGGTCACCTGTTAATACCACATTGTTACTGAGACAGAGACTTATTACAATAAGTAATACTTGGTCAATACTGATTATCAATGGACTAAATTAAGAAGTGTCTAGGAGATGAGTACAGTACCTTTTTAGGGATGTCTGTGAGGGTCTTTCCTGAGAGGTCTAGTTAAGAGAAGAAGATCATCTCAAATGTGGTTGGCACAACATGTAGGCTAGGAGCCCTGATGGATTAATGGGAAAAGGATAAAGTCTACTGGTTCAGGTATTCTCCACCTCCCTGCTTCCTGGATACCATGGCGTGAGCCACTTTGTCCCACAACAGCCTTTTTGCCCTGGGCTGAAACCACCAGCTAATAAATCTTTCCTCTCTGAAGCTGCTTCCTCAAGTATTTTATCACAGTGACAAATTCTAATACAAATGGAATCTGGAGACAGCAAAGAAGCACCTCAGCCTAGGGTTTTACCACTACAGCATGCCTTTGCCATGTCTGGCACCAGATTCTGCCTCTTTTGGCATGTCAGGGAGGACCTTGCCTGGTGCATGGAATGCCCAGAGCAGATGGGAGATAACTCCTCCAGCATTTTCCAAAGTGGAAAAAAGACTCAGGTCTAATGGTCTGATAGCCAATTTTGTAGTGACTTTTCTTTTCTTTTCTTCCCTTCCCTTCCCTCCCCCCTTTCTTTTTTATTATTGAATGACTCAGAGAACGCTTGCTAAATATCAGAAGCATGATGGAATGGATGAATCAACCCTCAGTTTTGTACTACAGCTCCCTCTAAAGGAGGACTCCTTTAGGAATGTATCTGGGTTTTGTTTAGCCTCTACTTTTCCAATCATTGACCCCAGTGTTTTTCTCACCTGCCAATGTTTCTTCTGGTTTGTTTGTTCTCTCATTCCCTTACTGAGTGAGAGTTGCCTTTCTGTAGAAGAACCATATCATTACAGTCACAATGGGTGACTATGTTCAGAAGAAGCTACCTATCTGGAATCTCTCAGAAGGCAATTCATGTTACCAATGGCAACAAACTTAATTTCTTGATAAATAATAGTGCTATCTATCCAGTAATCACTCTACAGACAATTTGCCTAGAGACCCTTTCCTCTGTATTTTTGGAAAGGGTAAGCTGGACAGAATAAACTATTGCTATTGTGTAAATGAGAATAGCTGGTGGGAGAACTACAGACTATAAATAGTCTTTTTAACCCAAAGGAACCATAGAACTACCTACCATCAGATTCCTGTTGTATGGATTAAAAAATTAAATAAGCCAGGTGGTGGTAGCATACACCTTTAATCCCAGCACTCGGGAGGCAGAGGCAGGTAGATCTCTGTGAGTTCGAGGCCTGCCTGGACTATAGAGTGAGTTCTAGGAAAGGCACAAAGCTACACAGAGAAACCATGTCTTGAAAAACAAAAACAAAACAAAACAAAAAAAGATTAAATAAAAACGTAACTATGAAAGAGATATAAACTGTCGTAGGACAAGCCCATAGGGTGGAGGAAATTGGCTCAAACCAGTTGCCAAGGCATGCACATAATGTACTTCCTTATGAGCCAACCTGCAGTCTGCCTGAGGGCCTAGCAATGGGCACTTTCAGAGTTCCTGGTTGTGCCCAGCCAATGAGGGATAACCACACAATGCCACCAGATTGGGACAAAGCTTGAGTGCTGGGAGGAGGGTATATAAGGCCTTCCCCATTATTGAACAAACAAGTCTCCTGTTTGCCTTCAACTGACTCTCTGTGTCTGTATCATTGATGCAATGCCTTCCCAGCCCCTTCCCTGAGGGAGTCATTAGGATCTAAGCAACAATAAACTAAGAATCCTACTTAGTTTACATTTTCTCAACTGATGAATTCTTTTGAATAGCTAGTGGGCAAAATTGGGTTAAATCAGTGGCATCAGTTAGAGACTAAGACATAGCTTTGTTCCAGTTCTTAAGATTTTTTTCCTTACCGTTGGCAACAATGGCTTCTTGGTGCCACTGAAACACAATGCTGACAGGCTAGGGTATATAAAGGTGTTTCTATTTGTATTTCTTTTGTATTTCTTTTGTTTGTGCATTTTGAACATTTAAAAAAGACTATTAATGTGTATGAGTGTTTGCTTCCATGTGTGCATATATACGACATTCATACTTGGTGCTCACAGAGACCAGAAGTTACAGACAATTGATAGAAACTGAACCAGGGTAATCTTCAAAAGTAGTAAGTGCTATTGACCACTGAGCCATATTCCTATCTCCATATTCAACATTTTAAATAAAATACATTTAAACTCATTGTTTAGAAGTTTTATTTATTTAATTCATGTTAAAATGTATGCATAAATATTAAAAGCTAATTTGGTTTCTCAATCATCTACATCAATCTTCTAAATAATGGTGTAGGAATATTATTACATTAATATATTTGCATTACTCCTATTTTAAAGATTTATTTTTACTTATGAATGTGTGTTTGTGAGTATATATGCATGTGTGTGCCTGTGGAAGCCAGAAGAAACTGTCTGAATCCTGGATCTGGAATTTCAGATAGTGGTGAGCTGCCCAATGTGAGCACTCAGAACTGAATTTGGGTCTTTTGTGAGAATTGTAAGCACTTTTAAATGCCGAGCCGTATCTTCACTCACTGATCCCATATTAAAGCTAGGAAGAAATAGTAAAATCCTGGCAGTCATGTATGTCTAACATTTCTGACAGGTAATTTATGCTAAGTATGTTTTCTAAATGCAATGGAATGAAAAGAGTCAACAACAGGAGGAAAACTGAAAAATTCGCACATATGCAGAAATCAGAGAACTTCTCTTACAAAACCAACAATTCAAAGAAGAAATAAAAGAGAAATATTCTAGTTTGCTTCCTATTGCTGTGATTAAACACCGTGACCAAAAGCAATTTAGGAAGAAAGGGATTATTTTTACCTTACAGGTTGTAGTCCATTATCCAGGGAAGTCAGGCCTGGAACTCAAAGGAGGAATCTGGAGGCAGGAATTGAAACAGTAGTCAATGGAGGAATGCTGCTTATTGGCTTGCTCTCCAGGGCTTGCTCAGCTTGCTTTCTAATATGCCCTGGGATCACCTGTCCAGGGTGGCACCACCCACAGTTGCTTAAGACCTCCATATCAATCACACACACATAGAAAAGGCTCCACACGCTTGCCAACAGGCTAGTCTAATGGAGGCATTTTCTCAATTGATGTTTCCTCTTCCCAGATGTCCTTGGCTTGCTCTGGTTAACAAATGTTAACTAGCACAGGAAACTAAAAAATAACTCAAGACAAAATGCAACACATCACAACTCTGGGCAGAGAGACTGTGTCAGACACTCAGAGGAGGAGGAGCACTATGAAGCTCCATCTTCTGGAAGTGACCTGGCCATTGCGCATGTGAACATAACAGTGGTGGTTACCTCCACAAGACCTGCATAAGATGAGCTGCTCCACATTCCACCGTGGATGAGGGAGGGGCTTGTGAGGCCTCTACTGCCAACTGAAATGGTTCTTCTGGGAAGAGGAGAAGCCATTTTTCTTCAGGGGTTGTAGACACTGGAGTTACAATGAGGCATTGTGGATGAATATGCTTAAAATACATTGTACAAATTCTCAAAGGATTTATAAAATTTTTTTTTTAATGAAAAAAGTATCATTCATACTGGACCATGAACAATATCATAAAAATAAAATAACTATAAACTCTCCTCCTTCTAAAAAAAGTAAAAAGAAAAATTATTGGTTAAAATAATCTAACTCCATACCTTAAGAGACCATTGAACAAGGGCTAGATAGATGGCTCAGAGGTTAAGAGCACTGACTGCTCTTCCAAGAGGCTCTGAGTTCAATTCCCAGCAACCATGTGGTGGCTCACAACCATCTATAATGAGATCTGGTGCCCTCTTCTGGCATGCAGGCATACATGCAGGCAGAACACTGTGTACATAATAAATAAATCTTTTAAAAAAAAAAAAGAAACCATTGAACAAAACAGTTCAATGTTACCACACCCAGCAATAGATGACCAACACAAAATGAACTCAATGGTATTTTTGTCTCATATTTCTTTGTTTGGGCATTTTTTTGTCTTACTGGTCTTTTGTATGTTATGGTTTCCAATTTTGTGTTTTTATGGGTTTTGTTTCTCTTCCTGTCTATCTGTCTGTCTGTTTGTCTGTCAGTCTCTCTCTATCTCTGTTTCTTGTGCTTTTTAGTTCTTTTATTAAAAGTTCTATTTTCCCCCTATTTGTTTTGTGAAGAGAGAGAGACAGAGTGTGGAGTTGGGTGGGTAGGCAGGTAGGGAGGATCTGGGAGGAGTTGGGGTGGAGAAACTGTGATCAAAATTTGAAAAAAATATTTTCAACAGAAATATATTAAATAACAACAAAATAAAGTCAGCAGGAAGAAAGGGAAAGAGTAAGGCTTAGGGCAGAAACATAAAGCTGCACGACATATAGAATGCTCTATACTTATGTGAGGGTGGTCTCATGCAAGGAACGGTTCTCTGCGTCTTGCTGCATGATATACAGAATGTTTTATATAGAGTGTGTGTGGGGGGGTGTCGTCTCACCCAGGGAATGTTTTCCTCAGTGTTGAGAATAGCTGAATTCTATGGACTCATAGATTTTCTTGATTCAAGGACCATGTAAGTTTTTAGTTGACGTCCAGTCATATGGTAGTACATGCCAAATTTCAATGACAGGGGACATAATGATCCTTGAATTGCAACCAATTCCTTTATTATTTTATTCATTTATCTAAAAATATCTATAGAGAGGTGGTCATGTACCAAGTAGTGTGCTGAAGATATAATGGCGAATGTGATAGAAATCAAGGCAGACAAATAAAAAGGCATTTTGTGTGAGAGTGGGGTGTGTGTGTGTGTGTGTGTGTGTATGTGTGTGTGTGTGTGTGTGTGTCTGTGGTAGTCCTCAGTCACCCTCTACTATAATTTTTT
Organism: Peromyscus nudipes; assembly: GCA_902168325.1. Lineage (NCBI taxonomy): Eukaryota > Metazoa > Chordata > Mammalia > Rodentia > Cricetidae > Peromyscus > Peromyscus nudipes. The sequence continues at coordinate 18,103 of CABHPH010136925.1, forward strand.
TAGAGGGTATTTCTCACTAAACCTGGACTGGTTTCTCACTCACTAGACTGGTGAGCCCCAAGGAACCCTCCCATTTCTGCCTCTCCAGAGCTGGGATTGCAGGTGTAAGCTGCCATGTCTGATTTTTATATGAGTTCTGGGGATCTGAAATCACATCCCTAGGCTTGGATGGCAAGCACCTTATTGACTGAGCTGTCTCTACAACCTAAAAAGTTCTGTAGAGTGAAGTAAAGCTTATCCCCAGGTCCCACATTGGATTTCCCCAAGAAGAAGACTTGAATAGTGACCACAATTTAGTTTTTAGTGTGTGTGTGTGTGAGGTGGCTGTGAAAAACACACCAGTGGGGAGTGTGAAGTGAGACAGGGCGTGGTGGCAGCCAATAGAGAGTAAACAAGTTGCTCTTGTGAACATCACAGCCTAAAGCTTGCTGAGTTCTTTCTGGAGACAGTGAATAATATATCCAGAGATGTGCATTAGGTGAGGGAGCTTATGTATTACTTCACTAACATTTAATGGCTCCTGGTATAACTTCCTGGCAGTTCTCAGACTTCTCTGGGTTTGAGCTGATCAACATTCTCATAGGCCAACACAGACATAAACAGAGGGCTATCAGGCTATAGGGGTTGAAGGAGACTGAGGTTACAAAGGGATAGAGGCCAGTAGTAAATAATAAGCACAGAGTGATAAAGGAACACATAGGAGGAACCAATCCAGTATTATGGATACCAGAAGACTTCTTGGACCATCCTATCTTGCCAACAATAATAATGAATACTAAGGAAGAATACTTACTGACCAGGTTTTCTCCATTTTTCCTTAAGAAAACTTAACATATAATATAACCTGCAATCTTGACTCTAAGCCAAGACATTTTTGTTCCAAATTCAAGTTTGAGATGACAGTTTGAAAATGAAAATGACTATTGTCTTCTGTGAACACGCTGAAGGACCTTTAATCTAAATTTCTATTAATAAAGCAGAATGCAACAAATATAATGGAAGTCATTTGTTTGGAAGCCCAAATCCTCAAGTATTTAAATAAAGGGGCTAGTCTAATAGATACAAAGTTATCTGTTTAAATTATCATTACAATGTGGGTGTGTTGGCACAACAATCCTGTAATTCTAGTACCCAGGAGACTAAGGCAGGATGATTACAGCCAACATGGTCAAAAAAAAAGAAAGAAAGAAAAAAGAAAAAAAAACCCTAAAACCCAAGACAAACAAACAAAAACAAAACAAGAACATCACTTTATGGTGGGAATTGAATGGTGATTGCTACCTGTGTGGCACTTGGTCTCCTTAGGTTGCTTCAATTCCTGAGGCCACCGAGTCCCCTTTGCAATATGTAGGTATGTTGAGGCCCCCCCCCCTACCCTGCTTGCACGTCAGGGACTGTGCCACACGCCCCTCCCTTCTACCACTCTCTGCCCATCTTGTTCTCATTTCATTTTTTTTTTTTCATGTCAAACAAAACTTCAAAGGTTGGTATGGTTTGAATGAGAATGGCCCCCATAGGCTCATCTATTTGAATACTCAGATTTCCTCCCTATGCTAATTCCCTGCCAGTTTCCTTCCTCCTAAAACAACTTACCAGAGGTTCCTTGTTTGTGTATCCTGCATTTGGTGTAAACAGCTAGGATGCAAGTATGTAAAACATCTGCCCTCTGGGGTTCTCCCATTGTGCTGTAAGCCTGTATTTAAGGTTTCCTCCCTCCTTCAATAAACTGCATTTAGCATTCTGCTGAGACGAATGACCCGCTGTCTTGTCTCTGTTTTTTAATCCTCAGCCCCTCACTCGGACATGTAATGTGGTAGTAATGTGGGCGTTACTGCTACACAGGTGGTCAATCTAGACATCTGAGGATGGTAGGAACCCGTGGTCAATCTAGACATCTGAGGGTGGTAGGAACCCGTGGTCAATCTAGACATCTGAGGGTGGTAGGAACCCACTGGGTTAGTGGAAAAGAGCTCGGTCAAAGTCATTTCAGTTTGTAAATTGTTGATGGATTTCAGGCAACAAAGGTCATTTATATAGTGAAAGGCTCAGGATTTCAGTTTCAAGGCATACATTGAGGTCCTTTTGGAAAAGAGATTTATTAGAAGAGCTATTCATGCCACAGGCAGACAGATAAGGAGCAGTCTGGTGGGATTATGATAAGCTTTCAGACCCACAAGGCACAGTGGGGATCCCTTCTGACAGGTCCTAGAGGAAAAGGGAAGATTCCAGGCTGTCTCTGATTCCCCAGGGATTGACCATAGAATGGATGGTGTTTTGTTACTAGGAGGGAATATGGGCGAAGTAAGGAGAGGAGGTATTTCTAGTTGCGGTATACTTTTTATATGGGTGGGGAATATGTTATCACCTTTAATCATGATATCCTGGAGTCTGGCAATTTCCCTGGGAAAGTGAGAATTTCACCTGCCATCCTCCTAGACTCCTGGCACCTGAGGAGTCTATTGAGGTTTAGAGATTCACATTCAGGCTCTAGGTAGGAGGTTACTTCCCTTATAAAAGATAGAACCTTCAGCAAATGGGCATGACCTGAGCAGGAGTCTGCTCTGGATTCTGACAGAACTTAAGAGATTCAAATGAAAGAAATTTGAAAACGGGGGACCCAAGCAGATTGCTGGCATCCATAGGCCTTGTCATTATGTGAGATTTTGCTTCTTCCAACGATGTTGATCTCACAAACCACCAAGGATATTCTGGATATTTGGGGGAAACAGATAAAAAGAAATAGGCATGTATTATCAAGGTTATTTGAGTGCAGATGTGGCTTACTAATGTACTCAGGGAATATTTTGCATATGCCACATGCCGCTCATTTTCAGATAAGCTTGGTTCTTTGGTAGATAATTCTTAGAGTTTTCATATAAGTACAAATTGTATGGCTAGTGCATTCCCTGCCCCATGCCTTGCTTTTCTTCCCCAAGACAAACTCAGAGCTTTACTTGCTGGGGAATTATAAATATTTGATACCTACTTTCACTTAATTCGATGGATTCACATTACACGAAAGGTTTTACAAACTAAATTTTTTTTTCAGTTCTGGGAATTGAATTTGCATAAGTCCTCTACTACTTAATTATATCCCCTGCCCCACACATTAGACTTTATTTTTGATATTTATTGAATTTTCTATATTTATTTATGTATTGTGTGGTTATGTGTACCATGGTGTGGATTCACCATGTTCCTGGCCTGACTTCCCTGGATGATGGACTACAACCTATAAGGTAAAATAATCCCTTTCTTCCTCACATTACTTTTGGTCATAATGTTCTAATCACAGCAGGAAGGGATGGGATTGAACTGAAGTTATTATGGTTAGCAACAAGTGCCTGTACCCACTGAGTCATGTTATCAGCTACAGACTTAATTGTTGTCTACTGCAACTTCAGTGCATGGGCTTCGAACACCATTGTGAACATGCCATGTGGATAAATTAATTTAATGTTTCTTTGTCCTATTTCTTGGCAGATAAATAGATATGGTAATAATTCCCCTGTAGCTGAATTTTTCTCCAGTCCTGCCTGGCCCACGGTCAGGATAAATCTCTCTCACTCGCCAGTCCCGCAGCCTCTTAGACCCAACCAAGTAAACACAGAGACTTATATTGCTTACAAACTGTATGGCCACAGCAGGCTTCTTGTTATCTAGTTCTTACATCTTAAATTAACCTATTTCTATAAATCTATACCTTGCCACATGGCTCGTGGCTTACCAGTATCTTAAATGTTGGTACTCATGGCGGTGGCTGGCAGTGTCTCCTGACTTAGCCTTCCTGTTCCCACAATTCTCTTCTCTGCTTGTCCCAACTATACTTCCTGCCCGGCTACTGGTCAATCAGCATTTTATTTATACAGAGTGATATCCACAGCATTCCTCCTTCTCAGGAATATTCTTAATGTAAATTGAGTTGTTATTGCTAAAGTATTATAACAAAGCACATGCTACATTTTAAGGACACAAAACTCACTGTTACTAGTAATTACGCATTATAAATATTTATTTCATGAATCATTGAATTATTTTAGAATAAAAATGTCAACCCTAAAGATACATTATTAATCTGAGACCCAGAAAATTATATAAATGACTTTCTGCCTCCAGAGAGTATTTTTAATGGTCAAAAATGAACTTAGGAGCTAGATCCTATTACTACTTGTAGGAGCTGCACAAGTTACTTGATATTTCTCTTAGTCCTGTTTTGTATAATATTATAGGTCCAGCCTTAATATCACACTATCCCAGGGGCCCAGAAGTGACACCACCAGCGGCACGGGAGTGAATCTAGATACACGGAGGTCTTTCGTCAGACTCGTTTACTTGTCCGCCACCATCATTCTTCCCGCTTCTATTGGAACTGGTCTATATCTATCCCAAGACAGCAACACCTTCATGTTTACAATACAACATAAGAATTAGCAAGGTCCCCACCAGAAGCTTCCTGGCAACTTCTTTTGCAACCCAAAAAGGGGGAAGAGAATAAAGGCAGAATTGGATAGGAACTGGAATAAATCAGAGAAGAAATTTATGTGCTAGGAATATATCCTTACTGTGGTTAGGTGAAAACATTATGAGTCTATCATAAACATGCTCAAACTATAAACTTACAGGTGATAAGGTAAAGAAATCTATAAGTCACTAAAAAAAATAAAACAGCCACTATTTTTCTTTGCTACCAGTTTTCTGACAGGGCAGGGAAGGAGTACTGATAGCTAATCAGTCTGTATTACAGCTTGAAGCACCTGAAAGGAGGAAACCCCTTCGATCTCAGAAGTTGCTCTGGGGTAGTGGAAGATCTGAACTTGATTTGCGCAGGAGGCCAGACATTTGGCCAAGGATGTTTTTTCGAGTTCAGGGGCTTCAGGCACCTAGCAGGTAGTCTGGTGGTCATTCTGTTCCTCTCTTGTCCCTTAATGCTTTGTTTGGGGCTGGCCCTATCTTTGGTTGTGGCTAAAGGAAATATTTGCAAAAGGCTGATACCCAATTCAAATGCTAAAAGGGGAGTTGGGATCTCAGAGCCAGAAAGTTCTGCCTACATGACTTTATCCAAGTACTTTGAGATGGAGGTTCACACACATACACACATTCTGGGAGAATTATGAGCACAAGGAATTCATAGCAAAACACAGCTGAATATTAAAGCTGTGGAACACCAATTATTCCATGATAAATAGCTTCCCATTTGACAGGCTCCTGGCTGATCAAAGTATAGCTAATTATATACAGCTGGACTTTCTATTTCATATCCTTGTGGCTCATGACACTCCTGTAGCGTGACATGGGCATACTAACTTACTACATGGAACTGTAAAAATTAAATGTGTTCACATTTACTTAGACATAGGGTATGATCAGACAATGCTATCATTGTTCTTGTAATTTTACTAAATCCTTGTCATACAGCCTTAAAATGCTTGATAAAGCACCTAAAAGAAGCTAAATCTTCCATTCTCGTCCTTGCTTTGCATTGCTTAGATTTCTTGCATGCTTTACAATCGTAAAACAGTACAATGGGCTCAGTCCTTAGTGTAGAACACAGTAGGTTGACTTTTCTCGTGAACTTAAATAAATATATTTGCAATGAAATTGAAATTTAGAGAACATATTTTCCCACACTGACTCTGTCGTACATCCCCAGGGGAAGACTCAACACATATTTGTTGTAGAAGAACTCCATTTGGATCTAGCATGCAGACAGGGTGGAAGAGATGTGTCACCATAATAACCTCCACCCTGGGGCTTGAACCTCCTGCTTGCTGGTTATCATCGTTTGGCAATCTTCTGTCTTTCTTTGCTTGGTGTTTCACTCTGTTTGTAGAGAGCTAACTGCCAGGCCCGATGGGTATTCAATAAAAAGAAGCACTGGTGTATGTGGCAGGCTACATTTCTTGAGGAACAGGAGACAATGAAGGAGGAAAATGACTGTGGGTGCTAGAGAGAGGCAAGGACAATCAGTATGTATGACATGTTAAGAAAATGGGAGGGGGCAGTTCCTCATGACTATCTTTCTCCAGTCTGCGTTATGGGGCCTAGGGTTAGAGACTACATGGCCTGTGCCCATTTAGAACATCCAGAGCTTGTCTAGATACACAGCTTTTCTAGCCAAACTACAAGATGTCAGATGGAGTCAGGAGAGGCAGATGTAGTTCCAAATTATTTTAGTGATTGTCTGCTCTTTGGATTTTTTTTTTTTAAATTATGATTTGGATATCCAGGAAATATGTCTTTTCTCTTATCTTTCATCTATAGGCTGTTTAAAGAATGGTTAAATTGCCTTAGTTTTATTTATTTTCGCTCTAGTCTAGTGTCTGGCTTGAAGATACTCCTGGGTGACAATGACACACATGGAAAAATAAAGCAAAGTCGGACGAGACAAAGGAAGTCAAGGCAAAAACGAAGACCAGAATGCAAGGAAATCCACAAGTCAAAATATCTGGGCTGATTAGCAAAGTCACACTAGAAGTTATACTTCCAGTAACGCCATGAGCTATATTCTGAATTACATTAAAATTTTCTTTGAGCTCTCATCATCTCAAAAAATGAAGCTAAGTAAAATACCAACCAACCAATAAGCAAACAAAAGCTCAGTTCAAATTTCTGTATCATCATCACTGTTGGTTTTTGCGGCGCTCTTACCCTGCAAGGAAAAGTCACGAAACACGACAGAATCCACTAACAAGAGTTCTATTAAGATAAGGGAGAGGGACAGATGTGCACAGGCCTGCGGAAAGACACGTGAGTGAAGAGGCCTGGGAATCATCTCGCTGACTTATAAAGACTGGGCTGTGCCTGTGCACACAGGCCCATGTGACTATTCTATGCATGCGCATAGATCACGTGGTTGTGTTGTTGTGTAAAGCCTCAGTCCTGGGTCATACGAGAAGTCTGACCCGGAAATGACTAGGCAGAAGTGACTAGGTAGGTCCTGCTGGGCATGCACGACCATGCCCAACCGTGGGGGTGTGTTGTGAATTCATATCATCCTAGACTCTGTTTTTTTTTTTTTTTTAATGGCGGATGAGTGGGTATGGGGCATCATTTCTCTCAAAGACTGCCTCCGGCTGACTGGTGGATGTTGGTTGGCTCTTGGAGGAATGGGGAAGGGGGGTCTTCCGAGGTAGACAGGCGTTGTGATGATGGCTGTCTGCCGTCCTTTGCTCTGGAGATGTGCATCCCTCTTGGCTGTGGCTGGGAACCTTTTGTGTGACAAGATGCTGGTGACACAGAAAAAGCTTAGAGAGAAAACAATCATTATTATTTTTTGGAGTGTTCCCAGACCAGGGGAGTTGGCACTTATCTGAGGTAGATCCAGCCTGTCCAGGTGGATTTAAGCAGGTTTCTGGAGCTTGGAAAAAATTTCGGACATGTTAAGAAGTGGCTGTGAGAAAATTAGTGATTATTATGGTGTTTTAGTACTCTGCTTAATTCTTTACCTGAGACAAGCTTTATTAGAGGTAGTTTATTCAAGGCACCTGTTCCCTTCATTAGTTTAGCATTCAGGAAACACAGGTGATCAGTTACTGAGCATTTAACAATGGTAGACTGTTACATTATAGTCTGTTTTTATAGAAACCAGACATTTTTGGGTCTGGGAGTGTAAATACCTTTTGATTATTACTGTTGTTTTTTTTTTTTTTCCTTACCGCCTGGATATTTTTGATGGTCCTTTTGCCTCCAGCTCTGTGTGGCCCTAGTTAGGAAAGGAAGAGGTGATACCTTATTCCTCCAGAATTGGTGACAAGGCAGTGGATCCTGATGTGCTCTGGAGCTTGAGAGAACAAGGCCCTGTTCATGTCACTGTATATGAAGAGAGATTTTTTTTTTCTGGGATGGAGGTGAGATAAAAGGTTTTAGATGAGACAGGTGGACCCAGTGAGGAAAGCCCTCAAGTTTAGCAGCTGTAGGAGTCACAAGAATTACTTTGAAGGGTCCCTGCCACTTAGGGGGAAGGGGTGAAAGGTGCTGGTCTGGAGGGGGAAGAAGAACCTGATCCCCAATGTGGATTGGGGGGGGTGGACTGTCACATGGCTAAGGTAAGGAATGGTCTGTGAAGTTCCATAGGATAGAACTTAGGTGACATAGCAGGGAAGTTAGCAGGTTATCTGGAACAGTTGGAGGGTTGGATAGAAGACCTGATGTTAGAACTGGCCTTCCATACATTAGTTCAAATGGAGAAATTGAAAGAGGCTTTTTAGGAAGAGCCCTGAGCCTGAGAAGAGCTAGAGGCAATAATCTTACCCAGTCGAGGTGAAGTTCCTGTGACATCTTAGTAAGAATAGATTTTTAAAGACCGGTTGGTATGCTCCACCTTTCCTGAGGATTGAGGATGGTATGGGATATGAAAATGCCAAGGAATGTCAAGAGCCTTAGCTGGTGTCTGGGAAATCTGAGAGGTGAACTCCAGGCCATTGTCAGACTGAAGAGAAGCAGGAACCCTGTAGCAGAATCTTAAAAGTTCTTATTAATAAAATCAAACCTGAGGCCAGTTATTGGGGTGAACACTGGAAGGTCAGAGAGACAGAATAAGCCACAGCTATCTCACCTCGCTGGATCCTCAGCTGGTCTTGTTTCCTCAGACTGGATGCCCCGAGCCCTCATCCAGAATGGGTCTCAGCTGAACTGCTGCTAGAAGCCTGAATGCTTAACCAGCCACATGCTTCTCCAGGCCAAAGGCTTCTCCAGGCCAAAGGCCTGCTCAGGCCAAATGCCTCTAGTTTCTGGTCCTCATGCCTTATATATCTTTCTGCTTTCTACCACCACTCCCTGGGATTAAAGGGGTGCTTTCTGGGATTAAAGGCGTGGATCACCATGCTTGGGTGTATCCTTGAACACATGAATTTCTGCCTCTGGAATGCTAGGATTAAAGGCGTATGCTACCACTGCCTAACCTCTATGTTTAATATTGTGGCTATTCCGTCTCTGACCCCAGATAAGTTTATTAAGGTACACAATATTTTGGGGAACACAATACCCCCACAGAACCCCAAACTGAGGAATAATTTCTCAGAGAAAGAGAACTGCAACTGTTGGAGCTCACTTATTAGAAACCAGGTATGCCTCCACCCAATTTGAAAATGAGTCCACCATCAAAAGGAGATGTTTAATTTTCCTGACAGTGGGCATATGGGTAAAATCAAGCTGCCAGTCAGTCCCTGGAAGGGAACCTCTAGCCTGGTGGGTGGAAAAAGGCTGACTTTCTGTACTTGGTAATGGGATCTGTTTTTTGGCAGATCTCACAAGAGGCAGTAATAGCTCTTAAGAACTGTAAGTCCTCAGAGGTGGACTGCAGGTGGGCTTTTATGAATTGAGACAGAGCAAGACTATTAGGGTGAAAGAGCTGACATAGATAGGAAAGAATTTGCCTAGTATCAGGGGTTCCCTGTGAGGGTGTAAGCTGTACTGTATGGATTCCCTGTGGTGGGTGGGGTGAGACTTGGCCCTGGAGGGCCACTGTCCTGGCTGCCTGGTCAGCCCAGTTGTTTCCCTTAGAGGTGATAGAGCTATCGGTCTAATGAGACTGGCAGTGGACAATTCCTATAGCCTTGGGGAGGTGGGAAGCCTCCAGCATAGCTATTATTTGGCCCGAGTCAGATATGGATCCCCCTTTTGCTATGAGAAGGCCACGCTCCCTCCAAATAGCAGCATGGGACAGGAGAATATGAAAAGCATATTTGGAGTCTATGTAAACATTTAGAGATTGTCCCTGTGCCAATTGGAAGGCATGGGTGAGAGCTATCAGCTCAGCCTGTTGGTTAGTAGTGTGTGTGGGTAATGCCTGTGCTTCTATTATCTCAGTATCTGACACTATGGCATAACCTGCTTTACCGGTCCCTTCATATAAAAAGGAGCTACCATCTGTGTACTAGGTATAAGTGGCCTGAGGCAATGTGCCTTCCTGTATGTGTGGAGGGTGAGGTAACAGTTCCTCTAAGGTTTCAGTCCTGGGATGAGAAGGAGAATAGTTAGCATTAGGTTGAGGGAGGAGACTTGAAATATTAAGAGGTGGACAGGTCTGGAAAGTAAGTGTGGCATCCTCTAGTAATGCCATTTGGAGAGAAAGAACCTGGGACTTTTAAACTGCAAGTATGGGGGTGTTAAAAGGTGAAGAGTTTGGGCAGAGCCTCTTTTTCCTGAGAAGGTCAGAAATGATAGGCTTAAGTCCTCTCAGGCTCTGAAGTGAGAGAGGGTTCTGAGCTTGGGTGATATATCTGGTAGGGTCCTGTAACTGGATAGTAATAGGCTGAGTGCCTAGCGATAGAAGGGTTCAGGGTATCCAAGACTTTTGGGTCTACCCGAGAGGCTGGCAAGGGAAAGGAACTGTTAGAGCCAGTAAAGTGGGTAGCTAGGAGAAGAAGAACAGGAGCTGCTGGCGAGTCTGGGGTGAGGCGAATGTGGGGAGTGAAAGAAATGGACACTCCTACCTTAGCTAGAGACACAGGGCAGCTTGGCACCACTAAGAATGTGTGTGTGAGAGGGATGCCTCTGAAAATGCAATTACGTGGTGGGGTCTGGTGAGGTAGATAAGGCTGTCCCCAAACCCCGACAATAGGGAATGAGGAGGAGAGGTGGGCCCCCCAAACTCTCTCAGGACAGAGTAGGTAGCTCTGTTGTCCAAAAGGAATGAGATGGGGCGCCCATTTACTTTTATTATTACCCTAGGTTCCCTGTGTGAGATGGGAGTGGCTGGGGTGGAAACCAGGCAGTGTCAGTCATCACTGTAGGCCAAGCCTAGAAAGTCAGCCAGAGGGTGGTCTTCGTCTGGCATTCCTATGCTGCTAGGTGCATTAGGACAGTCAGCTGACTAGTGACCCTTTTGGCAACATTTTGGACAAGGCCCTTTCGGTGCCTTTTGTGGGGTGGTAGTACAAGCCTGGCCCCAATGGCCATCTTTCCCATACTTGAAACAGGGATCATATGGCTTTTGGGGTGCCAGTCAGATAGTGTGTGCCAGCATATGGCAGTTCCTTTTCTGGCTTTCTCATCGATAAACCTTGAATGCTACCACTAGCACATCTGCCTGTGGGGTCAGAGGGCCATTCTCTAAACGTTCAAGTTTAGCCCTTATGTTGGGAAGCTCTGTGAGACAAAGTGAGTCATTAGGAGCTGCCTGCCCTCAGGGCTCTCAGGGTCCTCAGGGTCTAAGGTAGTGAGCCTTGGTGAGCCACTCTAAGAAGTGAGACGGATTTTCATCCTTATCTTGAATTATCATTTTTAGTTTTTCATAGTGAAAGGACCAAGCAGACGCCATAACAGGCTGCTCAGTCTTCTCTGAGAGATCAGGCCTCAATTTCAGTTTCCTGAGACTGAGCAAGCAGTCTCTGGCAGGGCCGTGAACAAAAGACATAGATAGTCCTTGCAGTAGCTCCCTTTCTGCACGTAAAGTTCAGCCAGATGTTTACTGTATGGGGCCCCTCACCAACTTAGAGTTATGTGCATGAATCAAGGACAGAGCCTGGACCACTGAACCAGCCCCCACAGTCAGTACGTGCTAGGCCAGCCAGCCTCCATGGCAGCTCAAGGACAGAGCCTGGACCACTGAACCAGCCCCCACAGTCAGTACGTGCTTGGCCAGCCAGCCCCCATGGTGGCTCAAGGATTCCTAAGTGCAGATAAGAACTTAGACCCCTTCTTCCCAGGTGGCTTTATCAGCTACAGAAACTTAAGAAAACACAGAGTCAGGATATTCAACCATCTGGCAGAGGCTAAGTGGTCATAAAACATCCCAAACTTCCCGGACCCCGGAGATGGGTTGTAAAACTCCTGACAGGGCAAACAGATAAGCTAAAATAAGACCAAGTCCAGGCCCGGGGAAAACTGGACCAATCAAGGATGGACCTGTACTAACCTCCTCCCCTCTAAGAAATTTTATGGGTTTTGCCTATAAAAACTAACTTCCCCAAGAAAGGACAAGCTCCTCCCGGCCTCACTGCTAAGAATGAGTGTTTGGGATGAGCTTCCCTGACCTCGCGGCTTGTAAGAATAAACCTTGCTTTTGCATTCTGTACCTAAAGTCTCCGGTGGCTTCTTTGGGGACGTGATCTGGGCATAACAATAGTTTACTGGTTTTAGGGCAGCCTTACGGAGGCCTGTTAGGAGACAGGTAATAAACCTATCTCTGGCTAGAGACTGGTCCTGGGTGTTATAATCTCAATGTGGTTCTTGATCAGGAACCGCCTGAGCCCCTGGAGGATATGCGGGATTAGTCTGGTGAACTTCATCTGCATGAGTCCTAGCCTGCTCCCACACCCGCCTGCACTCCTCAAGAAGTAGATTATTAGCAAGTATCATGTATACATCATGAAAGGTGAGACTATAAGATTGAGTTATATATTGAAACTGTTTGATAAAGGAAGCAGAATTAGAAGTGTAAGAACCCAGCTTAGTTTCTATCTGAGAGAGTTCTGCGAGAGAGAATGGAACATGGACCTTAATCAGTCCATGCACACTGGCCACCTCTCACAAATGGAGAATGGTTGGCACTTTTGAATGGCTGGGGTCAGGCCCTTTAGCAGTCCAAGAGCGAGTGGCAGGAGGAGTGAAGGTTGGAGCCAGGGCAGGGCCTTTGGAAACGGCTGCTGCCGAGGAAGAAACAGCTTTAGAAGAAGAGGAAACTGGAGGAGCTGAAGGAACAGTCACCCTAAGAGTAGGGGTGGGAATGGAAGGTCAGATAAGTGGAGGTTTATTAGCAGGATCTAGAGTCAGAGATTCTGGAGTCAGAGAATCATCCGGTTCAGGTATAGCTAGGAGCATATGGGCAGGAGAGACAGTTTAGAAGAAAACTATGACATAGGGCAATTCTTTCCATTTGCCTGTTTGCTGGCAGAAATTAGATAATTCCTATAAAATATAGGGATCTAAGGCATATTTGGGCCATCTCTGTACAGAGATGGATAAGCTTAGGAATCTTTAAGCAAGGCATTAAGCTGAGAGGTTTTAAAGCTTCCAGAAGACATCCTAGGGGAGAAGCAGGACTGATGGGGTTGGAAGCCTTATTTCTCATGTCTGCAGCAGAGAGGCAGAAAACAAACAAACAAACAAACAAAAACCTGATCCTGAATCAAGGCCCCAGGCATCCCTAAGGACAAGGACAGATCTGTACCAGGCACAAGCTGCAAGATGGCTCATCACCTGAAAGGCAGGGGCCTATGGCATGTGAAGCAAGGATTCCCCGGGAATCCAGGACAGCATTTACCGCTTAGTCAAGCCAGAAAAATGTGTCAGCCTCACACAGCCTGAGGACGTACCCAAAGGCAGTGGTCCAACCATGAGGAATATCTCAAACTGCAGATGTGGGAGATGGCTAGAAATTCAAGCCTGCGACAGGGGCGGACTGTAGTCAATAAAGACCGTGGCTGGGGGGAGGTTCCCCCGGTTTCAGGAAATCTCAGTGGGATGCTGGATGCTCAACGGTCATTCCCATGAATTCAGGAAACTGTTTACACTGGCTGAAAAGTAGGGGACTCACCAATCGAAGCAGCAGTGTTGCATGCAGGGTCCTTTGACCAGGAAATGGACAGTGGCCTGTCGCGGACAGAGCAGACTCCCCAGTTTACAGGTTCCCGGGTGCAGAGCTCCCGGAAGTGCCAGCTGGGTCATGACACCAGATGTTGGTTTTTATGGCGCTCTTACCCTGTGAGGTAAAGTCACAAAACATGACAGAATCTGTAGATGTAACCAACCATCTTATTAAATAAGAAACACAGAGCCAATGTAGGGATGAAAGCCCAAGAGGTCAGAGCTAAGAGCCTTACCCATCACTGCTGCAGCTATCCTCTTCAGCAAAAAGAGACCTACTTCCTGTGTGTTTGTCTTTATATAGACTTTCTGTTCTGCCTTCTCATTGGTTATAAACCCAACCACATGACTGCCTTGTCACTGCCTGTCTGTACAGACCTCCAGGTCTTCTATGGTTGGTATTGAGATTAAAGGCGTGTGTCTCCAATGCTGGCTGTATCCTTGAACGTACAGAGATCTACCTAGTTCTGCCTACCAAGTACTGGGATTAAAGGCGTGCACCACCACTGCCCAGCTTTTGCTATGGCTCTAATAGCTCTGACCCCTGGGCAACTTTATTTATTAACATACAAATAAAATCACATTTCAGTACAAATAAAATATCACCATAAGAATTCACTAACAAGAGTTCTATTAAGATAAGGGAGAGAGACAGATGTGCACAGGCCTGCAGAAAGACACGTTGAGTGAAGGGGCCTGGGAATCATGGCGCTGGCTTATAAAGGCTGGGCTGCGCCTGCGCACACAGGCCCATGTGGCTATTCTACGCATGTGCATAGATCACGTGGTTGCATTGCATGCTTTACACAACTGCGTAAAGCCACGGTCCTAGGTCACACGAGATGTTTGACCTGGAAATGAATAGGTGGAAGTGACTAGGTCTTGTTGGGCATGCATGACCATACCCAACCGTGGGGACGTGTTGTGAATTCATATCAATCACCCCTTGGTTCAATTTTTCCTCATAGTACATGTGAGCGGAAGAGACCAAGCTGATAGGTTCAGCTCTGAGAGCAGGACTGCATACTATTATTTATTATTCGTTGGCATTTGGAGGCAGACACTATGTAGCACAGTCTAGTCTCAAACGCATGATCCCACCCCCTTGGTGTGGAACACATTAGTTATTATGATTAAATGAGAGGAGCTGTGGACACCTGGAAGGTAGACCACAAACCGAATGCCACCATTTTTTTGCTTTTCCAAGTGATTTTTAAATTGTAACTTTATATCTAAAGTTGAAAATCCTTCACAACTTATGATGTGACAATGAGTAGCTATGATCTGGTACAGGTGATTTTTCAATTCAACATTTCCTTGACAAGTCTGAGGCATATTCTTATCTCCTTTTCCTTGGAGAGTTTGTAGTATGGTATAGTTGCTGCTAGTACTTTCAAAATATGTATTTTATTTGGAATATCATAGAGGCCAAGGAATTACTAAGAGGCCATGGGAGGAGTTTTTAAGGGTATAAAGGTAAAGGTATAAAGGGTTAAAAGGGAATAAAGGAACAGGAAGGGTTAAACTGGAGTCAGGGAATAGAAAGTAGGTAGACAAAGGAATATGGAGAGTGATACATAACACTAAAGACATTTTGAAAAAGTCATGTGGAAAGTTATTACTGTAGTAGCTCATAAACACACACACACACACACACACACAGAGAGAGAGAGAGAGAGAGAGAGAGAGAGAGAGAGAGAGAGAGAGA
>CABHPH010136925.1:33347-63279 GCA_902168325.1 Peromyscus nudipes
AGAGAGAGAGAGAGAGAGAGAGAGAGAGAGAGAGAGAGAGAGAGAGAGAGAGAGAGAGAGAGAAAATGGAATTATGGAATTATTCTGTAATGGTGATAATGTCCCTATTAGACACCAGACACTAACTAATAAAAAACCCAGTGCCAGAAATGGATTATTTCTTCTGGATTTGTTGGTCAGTGAATTCAGACAGACCTCAAAACATTACAGGGTATTGGCATTGCTATTGGTAACCCACAAGAACTTAACAGTAAGACCCCATTGCTGAGAACATACCATGTAATTAGTCATTGAACATGGAAAAATCAAGCTGATACTGACCTAGAAGCTTCATTCCAACTAGCTAGCATTCATAGTGCTGGAAGGTACTGTGCATACTACCAGAGAAGCAAAGTAAGTATTATTCTCACCCAGCTCTGAACCTTATAAACCAGAATAATGCCTTGCTTGGCAATACATGCATAATAGCATAATAGTGACAAGAATATCATGGGAGTAACCAACCACTTTCTACTTGTACTTAAGTCCCACTCCACAAGATGGAACCTATACCTAGTACCAGTATTAGGTCAAGAACTTATGGCTATATAGATCATAGGCACTGGAGGAGAACCTACTATTATTCTGTTAAATGGACATAACTATTAAATTGACTAGTAATGACTTATTGTTAAACCCATTTATTAATGCATCTTTCAACCATCATTAGAGAAACTTCTATTTTAAGTAGATGGTGATCAACAAAGAGGCCCCAAACTGGCCAACATTCAGAGAATAAGACTGAAGAACTCTCAGCTCTAAGTGAGACATATATACAATACCTTCTCCTCTCAAGGCTCAGGGATCATTGTAAAAGAGGAGGCAGAGAAAGTGCAGGACTCAGGCAGTGGATGTGTACAGGAAGATTTATCTCTTTGACACAGCAGGCAGCTGCACTTATGATCTTGCAGCAGTTGTGACAGCGTACACAAAATCTGTGCAAGGCCAAGACAGATCAAATCCCAGCATGGAGATGGGAGTTGGGCCATGAAGTCTCACTGCTGGCTGAGGAACTATTGACAACTGTTAGTTCCTGGGAGATGAAGAGATAGTTTTCTCTAAGTGTAGCTGCTGGTAAGTTAACTGCTTTCCAGTGGAAGACCACATACCCTAGAATATTTGGGTAACACAAATTGGTATTGTTGCATTTTTTAAAAAGACACAAAGTTGAATGGTTAAGGAAGGGGGAGTGGATCTGGGAAGAGCTGAGGTGGAGTGAATTAAAACATGTATGAAATTCTCAAAGAACTAATAAAATATAAAAAGAATGGCTGTATGGAGATACAGTACACATACAATGCAACTCATATATGTTGAAGTGAGAATTCAATGGTTTTGAATATACCAAGAGGTGCATAATGACTATCCAAACATTTAGCCTCTTTTTGCCACCTTCAGGGGAAATTCTATGTCTATCTGTCATCACTACTCAATTTTCATCAACTTCCCAGCCACATGGAACCACTAACATACTTTCTGTGTTTATTGACTTGCCTATTCAGGACATGGTGTACACATGGAATCATTCAAAATGTGATGCCGGTGGCTGGCTTTTCACTTTAAGGTATATTCTCAACGTTCTTTCACATCACAGCACATACTAGCATTTCACTCCTTTTCATTGTCCTCTTATTGTGCATATTTATCAGGTTTTATAGATCTGTTTATAGCTGATGAATATTTGAACAGTTTTCACCTTTTTCATGACTTTGACCCATAAATGTTTTTGTACAAATCTCTCTGGACACGTACATTTCCATTTATAAGGGTCATAGCTGAAACCCCCATAGCAAATGGCAGGTTGGCAGAAGAAACAGTATTATTTAATTAATGTTTTCCTTGACATGGGGACCTTTAGATATGAAGACTCAAGGGCTTGAGAAAGCTACTTAGTTTTATGATTATGTTGGATGAATGAGAAACAGCTATGCAGGAATGTGACAGGACATATAGGTGTGACCAGTGCAAAAAGATGGGTGGTAGGAGAACCCAGCAGGGACATTCTCATGGGATTCTTCTTGATCTATCTGCCATCTGGGTGGCATTGCCCTACCAGATTGAGAGTCTACAAGGAAAAAGGCAGAGTTAACTTTTTAGGTTTTATGGTTTGCTTTGTGGTGTATGTGTGTGTGTGTCAAACTTTGGGAATAGGTGTTCTGACTTCTGTGATGAGAGAGAGAGAGAGAGAGAGAGAGAGAGAGAGAGAGAGAGAGAGAGAACTAGGAAATAGGAGGCTGGGAAAAATGGAGACAAGCATGTGAGGCCTTCCTACAATCTTCAGCTCAAAGTTTCCAACATGCACAGGTGACATACTTTTGAGGTGTTGTGTTCTGAGCCATGACATGTTCTGTAGGAGTGAAATGGTTGGGTCATTTCACAGCTATATTTTATATTTAATCTTCTCAAAAACTTCTAGACTGTTCTCCATGGATGCACTGTTTTGGGTCCCTGTCCGCTGTGTGTCAGCAATTCTGTATTTTCTCCACATGGGAGCCTGCCTTAGCTCTTTCTCTCACAGTTAGCTCTTCTGTTCTGATACTATTAAATAAATTTTTTATTGATATCATCCTTTAAAATATTTTTATTTATCCTTTCACAATTTCATACATGTATACAATGTATCTTGATTATATCTATTCCCTACCCTCTCCTGCTCCTGGCCTGCCTGACACATCCCTTCCACTTTCATAAAATAACACTGAGTCCAATATGTGTTGTTGCATGTGTATATGCATGGGTGGAGGGCCATCCACCCGAGCATGGGCAACCTAGAAGGGACCGTACTCCCAAAGAAAATTGTCCCCTTGCCTATCAGCTGTCAATTTCCAGTGGTTCATCATCTAGGGGTAGGACCTTGTGAGCCACTTCTCCATTCATGATGGAAGGTAGACTAGCTTGATCTTGAACACGTCTTATGTAGGTTACCCCAGCTGATATGAATTCTTGAGTTCAATGGCCGCGTTATGTTCAGAAGACAGCATTTCTCAGTTTGTCTCTGTATCCTCAAGCTCCTACATTCTTTCTGCCCTTCTTCTTTGATGTTATTTGAGCCTTGGTGGCGGGGGATGATATAGACATCCCGTTTAGGGTTGAATAGTCAACAGTCACTTATTCTCACTGAAAAAAACAAAAACAAAAACCTTCTTTGATCAATATCGAGAACAGCACTAATATGGGTATAAACATACACAAATATTTAGGAGGCAACTTGACAACATGAATGTTTAGCAGAACAATAAATAGTATTAGGTCTCCTCTATAGCCTGTAAACTTCTAGCTTTGGGCTTTCGACCAGATTTACAGTACCAGGAATAAATTTCCTCTTGTGGATTATATCCAAATCCAATCACAAAATCATTGGTTTACCTCTTAACAGCCATGTAATTATTGTACCAGTAGGCTCATCTTGCCTGGCAGGTCAAATTTGTGGCATGCAGAGTCCAGAGCTGGGTAAGAACACTAATATGTGCTCCCTTCCCCCCCCCCCCCCCCTCTATCCTACATGACATCTTCCTGTACGATGAAAGATAGCCAGTGGAGAAGAAGTATCCTGGTTAATTTGGGGTTGATTTCTCTGTGTCTTGCAACCAGAGTGTTGTGTCTTCAGTAGTATTTGGGATTTCTCTCTTCCTTTCTTATTTACCTAATATTCTAGGCTGGTTATTTTTTTTTCCTGTGGCTTTATGGATAGATTTGCTTTTTCACTCCATTATGAAGAATTTCTTCAAGTGTTATCTGAGAGCTGGATGAGTGGTTATAAATACCTTTAATCTACTTTATTTTTATCATGGAAAACATTTGTTTTTCCATCAGTTATGACAAATAGCTTTGCTGGGTATAGTAGTCTGGTTGGCAGTTGTTATCATTTAGATTTTTGAGATCCACCAATCTGAGCCCTCTAGCTTTTAAAGTTTCAGTGGAATAATTTGGTTTTATTCTGATAAGTCTGTCTTTACATGGGACTTTGTTCTGTGTATTTAGTGTGTTAATCACAATAAAGGGAGGTTCTTCCCTTGTCTGTCTGTTTGGTGTCCGAAATGCCTCCTATATCTAGATCAGCATCTCTTTTCCTAACTCTGGGAAAGTTTTATGTTCTGATACTTTTTTTTTCAAGACATGGTTTCTTTTTGTAACAGTCCTGGTCATCCTGGAACTCGCTCTGTAGGCCAGGCTAACCTCGAACTCACAGAGATCTGCCTGCCTCTGCCTCCTGAATGCTGGGATTAAAGGGGTACACCACCACAGCTGGGCTTGTTATGATACTTTTGAATCTGTAGCCTATAAATATGAGTTTTAGAAAGTCTCATATATCTTGAAATAAAGAATAAAATGCCCAGCAGTGTCTCAAGCTCAGATATTCTGTTCTTTCCTTAATCCATTTTGTGGTTGAGCCTTTCTATGGAGTTATTTGAAGTGCTGTTTTTTTTTTATTTCCAACATTTTCAGTTGATTTCTTGGTTCCTATACTAGTTCTATCTTCTTTTTAAGTTCCTCTTTTCATTGTCTTCCTTATTTTGTTTAGCTGTTGGTCTTTAACATAGTTAAAATCATTTGTTTTGATCCCCTGTCTGGGGATTTCACTTAATTCACTCTCACTAGATGCTACTAGTAATTTTTGGAGGAATTACATTGTGTTCGTGTGTTTGGTTTTTTTTTTTTGTTGTTGTTGTTGTTGGTTGAGGTGGTTTCTTCTTTTCTTTATATTTCTTATGTAATTGTATTGAAATTTACAAATATGCTGTTTTTTCACTGCTTTGTTTAGTTATGCTGTTGAATACTTATTTATTTCTGTACTATTGTTGGTTGTTTATTCTTCCACAGTTAATTAAGTCAAACTGGCCTGTTGTTTGCTAACTAGTATATTTCCATGGTGGTAACACCCAGAAACTCTGGATCCTCTACAACTTTTTATTCTACTCAGGGAATAATACAGAGTTTACACCAGGTACCTTCAGTTCCTGGAATGAGGAACTATTTTCTGAGCTACACACTCAACTTCACCACATCCAAGTCATTGCAAATGCTTCAGCTGAAAGAATATAGCTGATTAAAAAATAAACCAAGCCAAATGGAAAGATGGCTTAGCAATTAGAAGCATATACTGCTCTTGCAGAGAATCTGAGTTTGGTTGCCAGCATCCATATTAGATAGCTTGCAAGCACCTGTAACTTCAGTTCCAGAGGATTCTACACCCTCTTATAGCCTCTGAAGGTACCCCTACACACATGCACACATAAAATACATTTTAAAAAGAGCACTTACGGAGTGAATTGCTGGCACTGCTGAGATGAGTTGAAAGTGAGGGTCTTTGATCTCTCTGGCTCTGTCAGGCTCCAGGTGGTGTCATGGCCGAGCAGAGAGAATAGGGGCCCTAGTCTCTGTGTTGTCTGGGGTCTGGTATGTGGAGAAGAGACGGGAGGTTGTAAGTACTGTCTTGGTAGGTCGCTGGGAACCCTAACATCTACAGCATCCTTTCCTGGTGTTGTAGGTCTAATGTGTGTAAGGATCAGCCCTACCCTTTCAGTCCCTACTGCTGTTCCCTGGGAAACTTTTTCAGGCAGGTCAGTTGAGTTCTGCTGATTGGAGAGGGTATCCATCTGGCTTTAGCTTTCCTGCTTCACTGCAGAGCTCACCTCTGATTTAATAAGTTCATTACAGACCTTGTCCCTTGAAGAATAAAAGCTTTCTATGTATTATCTTCACTGCCTCCCCGGCCCCTGTTTCGTTACTGAGGCTTCTACTCTTCCATGTTACAAATCATTTCTTTTGACCTTACTAACAACTAAAATCTCCTGTAGAGATTTCTTCCATGGCATTGATGAGTGCACAGCAATGGATAAAAATGCCAATCAGACCTTGTGGTCTTTTCCACTCTAAGAACTACAGAAATGAAGTACTGATAGGAGTGAGAGACATAACCCTTCCCAGGAGAGAGCACACTGAGTATTTATCCAATACCAAATGGTCAACTCTGAAAACGTGTACAAGCAAGTGACATTATACAGACTGAGAAGGTTATATTTAGGAATATATATGAATACACATATATGCATGTAACAATATTAATGGAAACAGAGGCCATGAATTTAAAAGAGAGCAAGAAGGGGGCATATGGGAAGGTTTAAAGGGAGGAGAGGAAGGGAAAATGATGTAATTACATTATTTTTATATTGAAAAAGATTTTTTTTCACACCATACATTCTCAACTGTGGTTTCCCCTCCCCATGATTCCTTCTAGTTCCTCCCCATCCCTCCTCACATCTGGATCCACCCCTTTCTGTCTCTGTTGGAAAGCAAGCAGGAATTAAGGAATAATGATGCAATACAATGATAAAATAAAACAAACAAATTGGAATAGGACAAAACAACCAAATGAAAAAGAGCCAGAGATAAAGCACAAGAAACGTATATAGACTCACAGAAACACATGTTTGCCCACATAGGCATCCTATAAAAACAACATTGGAAGCCATAACTGATAGAAATTCCCACCACGCCCCCACGGTCGCGCATGCTCTGCGGGACACTTAGTCATTTTCCGGTCATACATCCTGTATGACCCATGACCCTGTGGCTACGTGGCTGCATGGTTGCATAAAGCATGAAGTGCAACTACATGATCTATGCGCATGCGTGGAATAGCCACGTGGACCTGTTTGTGGGCAGGTGCGGGTTGGCCTTTAAAAGCCGGTCCCTGCCGGGCGTTGGTGGCGCACGCCTTTAATCCCAGCACTTGGGAGGCAGAGCCAGGCGGATCTCTGTGAGTTCCAGGCCAGCCTGGTCTACCAAGTGAGTTCCAGGAAAGGCACAAAGCTACACAGAGAAACCCTGTCTCGAAAAACCAAAAAAAAAAAAAAAAAAAAAGCCTGTCCCCATGTTCTCCTGCCCCCTTCACACATGTGTCCTTTCAGCAGGCCTGATCACATCTATCCTTTTCTCCTCATCTTAATAAAACTCCTGTTAGTGGATTCTATCGTGTTTCATGACTTTTCCTCTCAGGGTAAGAGCGCCACGAAAAACCAACAAAAACATATATGCAAAGGACCTGTAAGCTAAAAACCAAAAAATGCTTTGACATAACATTATGAGAAAAGTACCTCCAAAGATGCTGCTGGGTTCATTTCATGTTGGTCATCTGCTGCTGAGCATAGGCCTACCCTTAAGAGTGGTTTGTTTCCCAGTGAGATTCTCCTGGAGAAAACTAATTTTTCACTTGCAAGTGGCTGTCAGTAGGTGATAGCTTCTGGGTTAGGGATGGGGGCATGCATCCACCTCTTAGTTCTAGGACTCCATCTGGTACAGAGCTGGGCAGGTCCTGTGCATGCTGTCACAGTCTCTGTAAGCTCATATGTGAATCAATCCTGTTATGTTTAGAAGGCCTTGACTCCTTTGTGTCAACCTTTCCCTCTGGCTCTTACACCCTTTTCATGCTTTATTCACAGAGTTCTCAGAGCCCTGGGGGAAGGTATTTGATGGAGACATCCCTTTTTGTGTTGAGGATTCTAAGGTCTTTCATGCTCTGTGAATTGTCTGACTGTGGGTCTCTGTATTTGTTTCCACATGCTTTAGGAGTAAGTTATCACTGAGTGGCTAAACAAGGCACAGATCTATGAGTATAGCAAAATGTCTTAGGAGTCATTTTATTTCTATGTATCTTTAGCAAAACAACAGTATTTGGTTTTTCCCTAGGTCTATGGTCTATCTAGTCTTTGGTTCTTGGCCTCTTGAGCAGTGTCATGCTTGAGTTCCATTTGATGGAGAGAGTCTTAATTTGAATCAGACATTGGTTGGTTACTCTCACAAGCATTGTGCCACTATTGCACTATCATATCTTTCGGGTAGGTCACCATTGTAGATCAAAGGGTTTGTTTTCTTTTCTTGTTTGAGAGAATGCAGAGTAATTCCAGTATCATGAACACTAATAAGTAGAGGAGAAGGCTCTAGGTTGGCATGAGCTCAACTTCTCCAAGTTTAGTGAGTTGTTGTAGGTGTTGTCTTCAGCAACAGGGCCTTACCATCGGTCTGTAGAGAGACACCAATAACCTTGCAATAGCCTAACTTGTTTGGCGGTTCCTATGGGACTCCTTTGGTCAATTTCTTGACTAGATGTAACCTATTCTCAGTCCTGAAAGCTTCACTTGGTGATGAGATTTGTTCAGTTAGATCTCCATCTACCTTAATATGTGGCGATACGATTTAGATCATCTTCATACATGTACATATTATAGAAAGCTTCTGCTGTGTTATGTTTCCATGTAAACCCTCACATGGCTCTTAGGTGTAGCTGTCACTCCCCACATTCCCTCACTTACCCCTCTTTTCCTCCCCCTCTCTATTTTATCCCCCATTCCAGTCCCTACTCCTCCATGCATCCATAGCTATCTATTCTATTTCCCCTTTCTAGGGAGATCCATACCATTTCCTAGTCCCCTACTAGTCCCTAACAGCTGTGCCTATATGGATTGTAGCTTGCTTATCAATGGTTTAATAGGTAGCATCGACATATAAGCAAATATACACCATATTTTTCTTCCTGGATCTTAGCTGTCTCACACAGGATGGTTTTTTTCTAGTTTTATCCATTTACCTGCAATTTTTATGATTTTACTTTTTTAACAGCTGAGTAATATTCCATTATATAAATATACTACATTTTCTTTATCTATTCATCCATTGAGGAACACCTAGTTTGTTTCTAATTTTTGGGTATTATGAATAGAACATCGATGAATATGATTGAGCAAATGTCTGTGTAGCAGGATGAAGCATCCTTAGGGGATATGCTCAAGAGCAGTATAGCTGATTCTTGAGGTAGGTCAATTCCCATCTTTCTGATGAGCACCGATTCTAATTTCCATAGTGGCTGTACAAATTTGCACTCCAACCAGCAATGAAGGAGTACACCACAACCTTACCATCATGAGTTGTCATTTGTTTTATTGTTCTTGGTCATTCTGATTGGTGTAAGATGAAATCATAAAGTAGTTTTGATTTTTATTCCACTGATGGCTAAGGATGTTGAACATTTCTTTATGTGATTCCCAGCCATCTGAGTTTCCTCTTTTGAGAGTTTTCTATTTAGCTCAGCACCCCATTTTTAAAATTGGGTTGTTTTCTTGATGTCCAATTTTTTGAGTTCCTTATATATTTTGGAAATTAGTACTCTATCAGATGTAGAACTGGTAAAAAAATCTTTTCCCATTCTGTAGCCTGCTGCTTTGTCTCATTAATGGTATCCTTTCCCTTATAGAAGTTTTTTAGATTAATGCGGTCCCACTTATTACTTGTTGACTTTAGTGCCTGTGCTAACAGTATTCTGGTCAGAAAGTCTTCTTCTGTGCCAATGAGTTCAAACTTATTCCCCACTTTCTCTTCTATTAGGTTCATTGTATCTGCTTGGGGTTTTTGATCCATTTGGAGTTGAGTTTTGTGCAGGGTGATAAGTATGAATCTATTTGGATTCTTCTACACACAGCCATTCAGTTTCACCAGAACCATTTGTGGAAGATGCTCTTTTATTCAAGTATGGAGAGAGTAGATAACCTTGTCATGTTCCCAATTTCAGTGAAAATGCATTTTATTTAAGTTGATGGTGGCTATGGGCTTGTTGTAAACTGCCTTTTTTTATGTTGAGGTGTGTCCCTTGTATCCCTTATCTCTCCAAGACTTTTTATCATGAAGGGGTGTTGGATTTTGTCAAAGGCTTTTTCTGAAAAGATGCACTTATTTTTTTTCTAAAAGATTGACTAGTGTAGCCATTTCTTCTATCATGTCTTCAATGCCTGATACTCTCTCTTCAATCTCTTCTATTCTGTTGATGAGGCTTCCCTTGGATGTTTCTGAATTTTTCATTTCCATTGTTCCTTCAATTTGGGTTTCCTTTATTGATTCTATTTCCACTTGCAAGTCTAGTACTATTTTCTTCATTTCATTCCACTGTTTGTTTATTTTTCATAGATTTCTTTAATGGAATTATTAATTTTCTCTTCAAAGACCTCTAACATATTTATAAAGTCTATTTCGAAGCACCTGTCTTGTTCTTCAGCTGTATTGCATTTCTGAGGGCCTGCTCTAGTAAGATTGTTGGACTCTAATGGAGAAATACTGTTCTATCTGCTATTGATTTTGTTTTTATGCTGGTGTCTAGGCATTTGGGTTTCAGGGCTCTCCTGAAGCTATGCTGTGTCTCTGTCTTTCTCATTGGCTCTGTCCATATTTCTATCCAATATTTCCTCATTCCTCTCTCCTCCCTCCAAGAACCCTTTGACGGTTTGGAGCTGGACTCCAACATACTAGGAACTGACACTTAGGTGTAGAGATGGGCTAAAAGTTGGAAGGTGGGTTGCTGAGGGGTTCCACAGAGGGGAGCTAAGGAGGTTGTGTTACCAGGATCTGCTGAGTCCTCAAGGAATTGGTGCAGAAGGGGAGAAAAGACCATAGTAGGTTCTTTGCTACAGAGCTGGGAATGAGACAGGGATTGGATTTAGAGGAGAAGAGGGTGAGTGAAGGTCTGAAGATCTCTTCCCTGTTTCCTGAGCTGGCATGGCTAGCAGATTCCCAGGTAGTCTATAATTATATTATGCACTTTAAAAATAGAAATAATGAAAATATAGCAAAAAGAAGTAAGAATATGTGTTTGTGGGGGATACAGATCAGAGCTGGAGAGATGGTTCAATAGTTTTGCAGGACACAAATTCAGTTTATAACACCCATGCCAGGTGGATCACAACTGCCAATAACTCCAGTTTCAGGGGACAGGATGCCATCTTTTGACCTCCATGGTACACAGATATGCATGCAGTCACTCACACATACACATAAAATAATAATAAGTAAATAGTTTTATAAAAGTACACAGATAATTATTTACTATAATATTCAGGTTAAATGGATTCTTAGAAATATGTGTGCAGCCGCATAAATTCAAAGAGCTGAGAATTGTCTTTAAAAATCACTTAGTAGCTGACTGATAGTTTGCTACGTTATGAGTAAAAGTTATTCAGAGATAAGGCTTTCCCTTCAAATATCTTCATAATCTTTTACCTATTCAGTGGACAGTTATAAAGATGACCAGCAAAAAGTATTTCTGCAAGAAATGAACTTCAGAAACAAGTATCAACCAATGTCAATGCTGAGCAATATTGTTAGTCTTATTTCCTTTCATGTCACTTGCCTCAAATACAATATGGGAGTAATGTGGTGGCTTTAAGTGGACAGCTATACTGTCTTTCTCTTGTAAAACATTGAAACATTAAAAAAAAAAAAAACTTCCCAGAGGTGTGTTTTTTTGTTATTGTTTTTGTTTTTTGTTTTTTTTTTATGGCTGTGAGAGGATTGTAGAAGCAGTTAAATTGAGTGAGTTGATAAACTCCTGAGGGAGACAGGCAAGTAGCGCTACTGAAGAAAGAGGACTACTAATCAATCCTAAGCAGTCGGGTGTGGTCAGTACTAATAGCCCCATTTCAGGTTGTGTCTATACACGATGTAGTGGGTTTTCACTTTAGGATAGTGTGCTGGATATTAATAGTTTTACTCTATCACTCTCTGTGTATCTAGTTGAGCTCTAACATTCATCTATTACAGTAATGGTTTCCTGAATTTTGTCCCTGGTTTGTTCAAGGTGGTGTTTTGATGACCAGAAGGACCCTGCCTGGGCATGTTGTGATTTTATTGAGCAGTTATTACATGCTAGGTCATGTGTAGGCCTTGGCACAGATGATTCTGCTTGGCCTTGGATAGTATTCCCATGTGTCATGGCACATGGCATTGTCCAGTTGATGAGTGACAGTGATCCTAGTTATGTGAGTGTTTTAGTAAGTATTCTATTTCTGTGGAGAGACACCATGACCATGGCAACTCTTATAAGAGGAAGCATTTAATTGGAGTTTACTTACAGTTTCAGAGGGTTAGTTCATTATCAGCATGGTGGGAAGCATGACAGCATGCAGGCAGACATGGTGCTGGAGAAGGAGCTGAGAGATCTACATCTGGATCCACAGCCAGTAGGAAGAGAGAGAGAGAGAGAGAGAGAGAGAGAGAGAGAGAGAGAGAGAGAGGAGAGAGAGAGATTGAGATCCTCTGTCTGGCTTGGGCTTCTGAAAAAGCTCACCCCAGTGACATACTTCCTCCAACAAGGCCATGCCTACTTTAACAAGGCCACACCCTCTCAAGTAGCACAATTTTCTAATGACCAGCATTCAAAAATATGAGCCTATGGGCCATTCCTATTCAAACCACCACAGAGGGTGGCAAAGCAAAAGTCAACCTTTTAAGACAATGAAGCTGACTGTGTGTAATCTGTAGCATGAATCTTAGAAGGTCTTATTAATAAAATCAAACCCGGACCAGGTATTGGGGTGAACACTGGAAGGTTAGAGAGACAGAATAAGCCACAGCTATCTCACCTCGCCGGATCCTCAGCTGGTCTTGCTTCCTCAGACTGGAAGCCTCTATGTCCTCATATCCAAATGACTCTCAGCTGAACTGCTGCTAGAAGCCTGAATGCTTAACCAGGCCAAATGCTTCTCCAGGCCAAATGCCTACCCAGGCCAAATGCTTCTCCAGGCCAAATGCCTCTAGTTTCTAGTCCTCACGCCTTATATATCTTTCTGCTTTCTACCACCACTCCCTGGGATTAAAGGCTGACTTTCTGGGATTAAAGGCGTGGGTCACCATGCTTGGGTGTATCCTTGAACACATGAATTTCTGCCTCTGGAATGCTAGGATTAAAGGTGTATGCTACCACTGCCTATCCTCATGTTTAATATTGTGGCTGTTTTGTCTCTGACCCCAGATAAGTTTATTAAGGTACACAATATTTTGGAACACAATACCACCACATTTCCTCTCTTTTTGTCTAAAATTAAAAAAGCTTATAACTAATACAAGAAAAACTATATCCAGTAAGTATATACAATACATATAGTCAAGATTACATTAACAATGTCTAGTCCATTAACATTTGACAGATCCAGACAAAAAACTCCATTATATATATTAACAATGTCCAGTCCAGTAACATTTGACAAATTCAGACAAAAAATTTTTCATTACTTATCCTATTTAAAACAAGTAGTTCCTTTTTAAAAGTAGATTCCATAATCTCCCTTTTTATCTTATCATATCCATATATCCATATTCTCTCTTTTTTCTTTTCATAATACATTCAGTAGTCTACCTTTTGTCATTTTTATATCTTCCCTTTTTCTTCAGTGTAGATTCAGTGATCTACCTATTTATCTTATTTTTCTTTATCTTTTTTCTCAGAGTAGATTCGATGATCTATCTCATATCTATTTCTCTTTTTCTTTTTGCTTTCTAGGGGTGAAGATATCTTTAGGGAATCTTGAAAAGAAAATTTTGGGTTAATTGTCAAGTCCTGTATCATTTGTCACAGTCTTTGCATAATAGGAAAGTTCAGGGCTTGTCATAAGTCCTTGCTCGAGTAGTCCGTCAGGCTGGATCATCTCAGCCAGCCATCTCAAAATTGTCCTAAACAATTTGTACTCCAAAGTCGATCTTTCCTTGGTGTTAATCCGCATAATGGCTTTATCATAGTCCTTGTAGAATCATCATTGTGGGATTCTGTCACCTTTTTGGAGATTTCAAAGTCCCTGTTAGGCATGGTCATGGTTCACTGCAGACTCTTTTCTTTCTTTCTTTCTTTCTTTCTTTCTTTCTTTCTTTCTTTCTTTCTCTCTCTCTCTCTCTCTTTCTTTCTTTTTTTCTTTCTTTCTTTCTTTCTTTCTTTTTTTTTTTTTTTTTGTGCCTCCTCTGTGGTTTGGAGTAATCACAGTCTGATAAATGTCTGTCTCTTGGAACCACGAATGTTCTTCCCTAGAAGAGAATATCTTCACAGCAGTTTCTCCCCACCATTTGTCTTGCCAAACTTTTCCAAACTGACCTTTGCCGATGCTTTCTTGTAACACGAGGGTCCTGGTAATTCTTCTCTGAACAAACAGTAGTAAATCCTTTGTCCCAGGTAGCAGCATCACCGTAGTCACCAACATGATGAGAAGAAGTCGGCAACTCAGAGCAGCAGCCGCTGCCTCCATAGTTCCACCGCCACTATTTGTGGCCAGGTTCCGGGCCGAAACTTCTCCTTAGCAAGCCTCCTAGGCCGGCCTCAAACTCGGGATCCTCCGGCCTCTGCCTTCGTCAGTGAATCCTACCGGCGTGCGCCACCACCACCGGCCGAGTGTAGCTCGAGTCTTTTCAAGAATTTGTACCACTAATGTTGGGCGCCAGATGTAGCATGAATCTTAGAAGGTCTTATTAATAAAATCAAACCCGGACCAGGTATTGGGGTGAACACTGGAAGGTTAGAGAGACAGAATAAGCCACAGCTATCTCACCTCGCCGGATCCTCAGCTGGTCTTGCTTCCTCAGACTGGAAGCCTCTATGTCCTCATATCCAAATGACTCTCAGCTGAACTGCTGCTAGAAGCCTGAATGCTTAACCAGGCCAAATGCTTCTCCAGGCCAAATGCCTACCCAGGCCAAATGCTTCTCCAGGCCAAATGCCTCTAGTTTCTAGTCCTCACGCCTTATATATCTTTCTGCTTTCTACCACCACTTCCTGGGATTAAAGGCTGACTTTCTGGGATTAAAGGCGTGGGTCACCATGCTTGGGTGTATCCTTGAACACATGAATTTCTGCCTCTGAAATGCTAGGATTAAAGGTGTATGCTACCACTGCCTATCCTCATGTTTAATATTGTGGCTGTTCTGTCTCTGACCCCAGATAAGTTTATTAAGGTACACAATATTTTGGAACACAATACCACCACAGTAATCAAAGAGGAAAAAAGTGAAAAATGAAGATGGAGATGAGCCTGTCCCAAACTATGTTACAAGAGTTCAGATTTTGTTGTATTTGTTACAGAGAAGCTACTAACATTTTTTCAAACAAAGAAGAAATGTACTTTGGTTGACATTAATAAGAAAAACTGTGTGGAAAATAAATTAAAGGTACAAGCAGAAAAAAGAGGCAGCTAGGAGAATATTGCCCCACCCAGGAAATCTCCAACAGTCTTGAGCTGTAGTTGCTTTAGTTAGGATATTACCTTGCACTATAATCACACCTACCTCTGTATTGTCCCCTATACTATTTATTATGAGTTCATTTTCCTTTCTTTGCTTATTGAAGTCATTCAAGACTTAAAATGAATGCCATTCCTTCTTAAAAGCTTTCTTAATTCCATAGCAGCTCTGTACTAAATGGGTAATGATTAAATAAATGAGGGACTAGTAAAAGAAATGAATATAATATGTAATGATAGTATAATAAAATAAATGAATAAAATGAAAAAAACCTTAATAAATTATTTTAATTTATACCAGTGAAGAGGAAGAAATGAAATTAATTTGTGTTGGGGACTATGCTGAGCCCTTGTCCTGTAGAGTCTTGCTATATACTTGCATCTATCTCTGAACAGATCCAGCTTCATACTCAAGGGAAATGCCTAAGGCATTTCTATGACTTCACAATATTTTGAAGAGAAGTTGGATTTTCCTTGTTTGCATAACAACAAAAAGACCAGAGTCCAGAAATAACCCTGAACTCACCAAGTCACCAAAAAATTAATATGTAATCTTTTCTTTCCCTCAGGCAAGATTTCACCCTTTATATTTAATAATAATAATTTGTTTTCACTGATGCCTCCTAATACTGCTTATTTGACAACAGGCAGAGGTATACTCTCAGATTAAATTGTCCAATCTGGGCAATAAACAGCTGTTTTTCACATCCAGGGATCATTTGACTTCAACTAAGTGATCATTTAGAAAGCAGTTACTTCATGCAGGGTTTCATGAGCATGCTATTTTGGAAACATAGACAATCAAACAGGTGTCTTTCCATAATGTCAGAATTTACTGAATGACAATAAATTGACAATGTACAGAGGTTTCAATGGCAGCAATTTGCCAGAAAATCCCAGCTACTTTGGTAATCTGGCTGAGGTGAATGCAGGTTCTTTTATTCCAATCTTAATTGCCAATACTCACTCTCACATCATATAGAAAATCTCTCTCTGTGCATATATGTGGGCTACAGCAGAGTTCAAGGCTTCAGAGGTGGGAAGATAGGAGCATATATAGAGTCTGTACCATTTAAGACTCTTGTTGTAGAGATCAGGACACAAGGGAGTCAGGGTGAGAGTGAAGATGTGGTCAGGAACTGAGATGAAAGGAGAAATCAGGTGTGGAGAAGAAAGAACAGCAGGTTCAGGTCTAGATGGCAGAGCAGGTGGACTGAAAGACAGCAGCTGAACAGGCTGTGGGCTGTGCCAACAGTGGAGGACTGAGCAGAGCTGAAGGCCCAGGCCATGTTGGGGTTTCTCTGCTGGCCTTTGATTCCATTGGCAATCTGACAACAGGATAATGTGGGGCCATTGCTATCAAAGTGTTAAGTGTCCACTACTTTATGGTGTTGTATAGGATGTGGATTCATGGGCGTGGGGGGTGGGGGTTGGGGATGGGGTCCTTGGAAAGAAGCAACAGAGGCTCGGGTTGCAGAGGGATCAGCCTCAGGCAAACTGACTGTAGCTTTGCAAAGGGCTTTTCTATTGTTATACAATTGACGCCTTTAGCGAGTCAGTTTCCTATACCAAAACCTCTTATCTAAGTTCCTCAAAGAGACGATGCCAATGCGAATTCCAAAGCCACAGGACATCTCAGTTTGTTGAGTCCTCCTGTAACAAGGTTTTGCATAGGCTTTGAACCCTTGGGAAACTTGATAAGATTTACATACTTCAAACAGAAGGTACTGGACATAAAATGTAGCAGTCACAAAGGCAGACCAATGGTACGTGCTAACACTCCAGAATCAAACCAGCTGCAGAACTCTGCAGGAACTCTTACCACATTATGGTATTTGGGTGAGGGAATTATACCCTTTCTTCAGTTGGACATGTCCAGTGAATTCTTGAGTATGATTTCATTGTAATTATTTTAATATACTCATGCACCCTGACTGTCTCAATTACCCCTGATAAATTTATAGTGTGCCACCCTTTCTACTCCCAGGAGTATCATTCGCAACTAGTCTGTGCTGTGTGGGTAGTACCAGACAGGTGGTGCTTGAGTCTGTCTGGGGCTGTTGTTAACCTTCACGCTCAAAATAGAGTAAAAAACTGCTTGTAAAATTGAGTCTTCTGGGCCAAAGCACTGATTGAAAAACCACCATTTTACACAACACGGACTCATTTCGCGTAGGGCTGTTCTGGTTAGGTTTGTCACCTTGACGCAAACTAGAGTCACCTGAGAATGGGGATCCTGAATCGACAGAATTCCGCCATCAAATCAAGTCCATATCTGCAGGCACTTTCTCAGTTGCTGACTGATGAAGGAGGGCCCAGCACACTGTGGGCAGTGCCACTCCTGGGCAGCTGGGCCTGGGCTGAATTAAAATGTTAGCTGAGCAAGCCGGGAAGCAATGCTCTTCTATTGGCTCTGCTTCAGGTCCTGCCTCCAGGTTCCTACCCTGTTTGAGCCTCCTCCCCAGCCTTCCCTCTGTGAAGGACTGTGGTTGGGATGTGTAGCCAAATAGAATCTTTTCTCCCCAATTTCCTTTGGTCATGCCATTTGTCACAGCAATAGAAAGCAAAGGGACGTAGCCAGACCTCAACAAAGGTTTTCTGCTAGATGTTGGGGGACAAAATAAAGATAGGTGAGACAAGGTATCCACTTCCCAGGTTTTTCAACATCTCAAGGGAGACACATCATAAAGATAAATGTATGCAAGGCAAAAACAGTCTCACTGAAAAAGACAGTTTGTCACTTAATGTGTGCCAGATGCTGTGGTAGCTTGCAAAACTTGGAGCAAAGACTTTGTCTACAAGGGAAAGTATGAGAGAACTCCCAAAAAGACAGACAGAGCTCAGAAAGACTCCTTGAATTAACAATAAAATTTCCAAGCTGGATACAAAGAAATATATTGTTAAAATAATGATAGTGCCTGTGTTTTGGATTCCTTTTGAAGTTACTTAGTGGGGAAGGTATGGATTGAAAGAAATATGTAAGGATAAGGTATAAAGTAGAGAAACTACCCAAACAACTCAGAAGACAGGCTGCTGTGTGCTGCACTGCATCTCAAACTTTTACAATGAATCACTTAAAGGATCTTCTTAGAATTAAGATTCTATGTTTGGAACACAGCCTGTCACGGTGCATTCTACCACACTTGCTGCTTTGGAGTTTATATTTTTGTGGATAGTTTAGTTTATGAGTACTAATGTTGAGTTTTTTGAAGTCAAGAATACAATTTGGAGAGGATCAGAGTAAATCCAAATGGATTTCTGCCACTGAATATTTTAGAAGAAAACTAAGTAATGTCAGTGTTGGGGATAAAACTGGCATCTCTCCCTAAGACATGTTAGTGAGTGTGTCTCAGGTGAGAGAGATAGAAATGTATGAGGCCTCGGGTTAAAAATGTCCCAGTTAGGGGTCCATGGCTTTAGCATTTGTTGTAAGCAGTGAGCTAGCTTTGGGGCTTCTACATCAGTCAAGAGCCAGGATCCAGAGCCAAGGTACAACCTAGAAAAGACCAGGTAGAGTGTAGGTAAGCTCTGGATGTTTCCTAGCTCAGGACTGCTGGAGGGACTTTTGGATTTTGCAGGACCCCAGATGAGGAAAAACAAAACAAAGCAAAACAAACAAACAAACAAACAAACAAAAACCAGGAGAATGTAAATATAGAACGGGAACTGACAGCAACTCCTTTTTAATCTTTGTAAATATTTTTTCCAGTTCAAAGGCAAAAAGGATTACAGAGTAGACTCAAAGCCATTCAGAAAAACAATCACAAGGTTTTAATTACTGAATGAAAATTATTATAGGGAAATCATAATGAAAATTTTACAAATAAAAAGATTCCTCAATAAATATTCCCTTTTTAAATAGAATCTACCAATCTTTGCCCAAGTACTATTTACCTGCTTTTAATTTTAGCATAAGTACACAATTTCATTTCTCTGCTGTGAAAGCTCTATCATGTAGGTGATTCTCATATGTACATAAGTAGCAAGACTGAGCTGATTTTGGTAGCAAAGCCATGCCTGATTTCTTATGAATTCCAATGGCCTAGCTAGTCTTTATTTGTCATTTGTGTGTGAAATTCATGTCTATCAGAAAGGAAAATTACCTGTTTTTTTCTTATTTTCTTAAGCATCATTCACTAAATACTAGGTGAAAAGTGATATATGGCTTGTTCAAGCTTTGGTGCATAACACATGCTCTAGGTGGAGTGCTTTTGTGAGCACAGGTGTGGAAGGATCGATCATTACTACATTCACCACATTGGCTATAGTAGGTCAGTTCAAGAACCATGGGTTTGAAAGACCATGGCTCATTTCCTGCCTCTGACACAAGTTGAATGAACTTGAGGCAAATTTCATGAAGTCTACAGAGCCTTCTTTTATCATTCGGAAAAATAAATGCTGTCTTTTGTACTCTTACTATACAGAGTGTGGTACTGGAATCAAGATGCCTCAGTCACTGGTGAATTTGCATAATTTATTTACATTCTATCTGGTTCCATTTCTGGGCCATACAATGAAGACAATGATGTGACGAACTTAAGAAAATTCAATGAAAGACTTTAGACTAATGCTTGTGTGTGTGTGTGTGTGTGTGTGTGTGTGTGTGTGTGTGTGTGTGTGCCACAAGGTGTGTATCTGGAGGTCAGAGAGCAACTTGTGGGAGTCACCTTTCACATTCTACCACATGGAACTGAATTTATGTTGTCAATCTTGGCAGAAAGCTCCTTTACCCATTGATCTATTTCATCCACCCCAATAAAAACGTGATTATTACTAGTAGTAAATGTGACATCTTCCCTTAAAGCAAACCTCCAGCTCCTCCACCAACCCTGTGACTACTTCCTTAGTCATCATTCAGGCCTCCCCACCTCTGCTCCAATGAGGTGTCTTTGGCAACCTCTATTACCATACACAAACAACACATAATGTAACATAGGATCTTTTGTATCACCAGTTATATCCTAATGAATCAAACATTTATCAACTTTTATGTCCCTGCTAGCCTTTGTCTTATATATCTCTAATTTTCCTTCTCCCAATCTAGAATTTGAACCAGCATATTGTTGATTTCAGTTTTTCATTTTTGTTTATATATTCATACTGTATAGTAGCCTCTTGGCAAATGAAAATTCTTAACTTTGACTTTGGGTATGGCTGTGTGCTGTGCTTGGGCTAGTGGGATATGGGCTGAAGGGATGGTGTATAGAGGTTTGAGCTGAGACCTCAAGGGCCTGTGTGTTCTTGCCCACCTCTCCAATCTTCTTAGGAAAACACCTCCAAACCAAATGTATCCCCCATCTAAAAGACGAAAACATACCTGACCATCAAAAACCATGCCTTTCAGAGTTCATAAGATCCAGAAGGATGAATGAAATCCAGAGCAGAGTTTCCACATCCAACCCAACATCTGTGAGCTGGAGAAGCAGACATATCCGTTTAGACTAAGGCTACACAGACTCTGCTTCTTGCCTACAATCACATTACTTTTCCAAAGTGGAGACCTGCTAAGGAAAGAGCTGGACTGAACACATTTTAAATAATGCCTCAGGTTCCCTCAGAGTGACATACCTATATGACTCTAGCCACTAAATCATGGGAAGCCTTGTAGCTGACACCTAGAGAGAGCTTTTTCTGCCAGAATGTGTTCATGATTCTCACTATGGTGTGTGTGCAGACCATACTCAATAGCCTTTCTTTTCTGCTATACATAGAACTAATTCATGCTCCTGGCTGTGGGTCCTGGCTTCCTGTACAACTTCCAAAACAGACCACAGAACATTCCTTGTGGGTAAACTTTGGCTGAATGAGAGATATCAGATGGGCAAGGAAGCAAATTCCTTTTGATGAGTGAGTGATCCTGAGTCAGCTTCCAGGGTACCTTGTCTTGAAGTGTTAGCAGTTGAGTGACTATTTGTGGCTTACTGACTGGCTTTATAGTGAATCACCTTAAATACATTTCATCTATATTAGTAACTTATTTCATTGCTATGAAAAGATACTTGAAAAGAATTAACTTCAGGGAGGGAAAGCTTGCATTTGGCTTCAGTTTGAGGGAATACAGCTCATCATGGCCAGGGAGGCATGGCAGCAGTAGCAGGAGGCAGCCGCTAGCCACATTCACAGGGCACAGTGTTAGAATCAAGTGGGACCAAACTGTGAAATCTCAAGGCATATTCCCAGTTACACATGTCCTCCAGCAAGGCTCCACCCATTAAAGGTTCCACAACCTTCCCAAACAGCACCACCAACTGGAGTATAGGTATTCAAACACTTGAGTTTAAGAGGGGGTGGTGTTTCCCACCCACACCATTACATTATCTTTCCACCTCAGTGCTAAGTGGTTACCTTTCTCAGCAAATCAACAGCCTGTAAGTTTCGTCTTACTTTCACAGGCATGTGGACTGACAAACAGGTCGCCTAAAGTTTTTGTTAGTTTACTAACAGTGTAATAGGGAAGAGTAAATGTCCCCTGAGAAAATTGAGATAGCAGAAAGCAGGTCTGGTATGTCCTCAGTATTGCTCTTCCTGAAGGGTCTACCTAGAGATCAGTTCCTGAATACCACATCAGTGATAACACTGACAGCTGTCCATTACTCAACTCCAGATGGTGAAGGAAGTCACATAGGGCACATCCCATGGTGCCTCATCCCAATACAAACAAGACAAAAATATATGTGTTCTACCAGCCATCATGTTTCTTCACCAAATTATATGTGCTTTGAAAGTGAACAAAGTGGTTTCTGCTTATAAAGAAACCATGGACACCATCCTGTTGCTTACTACATGAAAAAGTAGGAATATGAGGAGTAAACAGAAAGCCCCTGAACTTCAACAACCCATAATAACAAGTTGCAATGTCATACCTTTCCCCTTATGTTTTAAAATTGCACTCGTGTGATTCCACATGCATGCCTGTGTAATTTTCATTGGAAGCCTCTCTCTATACTCTATCTTCTGAATAGCTCCCCAGCTTTCCAAATTGGGTTATTTAGAATCCCTTTCATGAAAACTTTGATTTTCTATGTTGAGCACCTCAATTCTGCCTTAGTGGTTTTCAACCTTCCTAATGCTATGACCCTTTAATACAGTTCCTCATCTTGTGATATCCCCAATCACAAAAAAATTTATTTTGTTGCTATTTCCTAATTGTAATTTTGCTACTGTTATGAATCATAATGTAAATATCTGATATGTAGGGTATCTGATATGCAATTCCCTCAAAAGGGTCATAACCCACAAGTTGAGAACTGCTGTTCTACCTTCTATTACTGTTTTATTTTTGTTTCTAGGTACTTATTTTTCCTGTATGAATTATAAACATCTAAACTTGAGGATGGAGTCCATAGTAAATTCAAACAAAATCTCACATGATCTGACAGGTGTTGAATTATTATTTGAGTCATTGTAGGAATACACAATTCACCATTCTTATTTTCAGCACCTTTGTCACAGCATAACTTCTTCTACATGATCCTCATTGTTTCAGTGCAACTGTGATGCTGCATGTCTATAATCTGAGTTCTCATGAGGCTAAGGCAGGAGGATTACAGATTTGAGGCCTTCCTGGGCTACATAGCAGAACTCTGTGCCAAAAACCAAATCCAAACAAATTAATAAAGAATTATTTCACAGGTATGGGTCTGATTCTTCCAGTTAGGTTGTGAATTGTCAAAGGTAAGTGTGGGGGTCCCAAAACACCTTGATCACACAGCTGCCATGACAGGCTTAGGGCCCCAGACACAGCTGCCATGACAGGCTTACTGGCAGGTACCACCTGGTCCCCAGGAAAAGCCATAAACTGACACTAACCAGGAATGGGCCAATCAGCATCCCTGGGGAAAATACCTAATGTTCCAGAGAAAATACCTAACATTCTAACCATAATAGAGATTGCCAGATGCCTGAGCCCAGCACACACCTATACCCTTTTCACCAAGATGTCAGCCAACCAGGGTCCTGAACCCTGGAAATCCCCTCACCCCCAAACTCTACTATGATAAAAACCGTACCCCACCTGGGCTTGGTGCTCTCTGCTTTCACCGCTATATCAGACAGACAGAGAGACCAAGCTTGAGCTTGAAATAAAGGCTCTTTGTTTTTACATATGGGATTCAGTCTCTGTGGTGGTCTTTTGGGGGTCCCCACAATCTTGGTTTAACAATAAGGACATTTGCATGTATTTAGGTCTCAAAGCATTTATCGCAATACTGAGTGTGGACTAGATGTCCAGCAAACATTAACATTTGCTGTTTTTCCATTGATAGCACCCTGCCCATCAGAGGTTGCATATTTTTGTTCCAACAGACCAAATGCATGACATCTCATAGCAACTAAAAGGTGGGCATGTGGCTTACTCCTAGAGATTAGTGGCCCTCATTGAAAAAAGGAACCAAAGGCATTACAGATAACTCAATACTTCAGAGAACTCAGTGTTAGCATTCAGATCCGCCCACTGGGGACCCCATCCAGCATCTTGACAATGTCATCTCACATAAAGTCCTCTTTAAGAGAAAGCTCATCCCCCTTCTCGATCTCTCCCTTCCTCTCTCCTGCCATGAGGTAATGCACACCTCCTCTCTCCCTTTCTTCCGTTTTTCTTTCTCTTCTTCTTCTCTCAGTACCCACCCACTTTCCCTCTCTTCCCTTCTCCCTTCCCCCCAATAAAACTTTCCACGTGGGGGTTGTGTCTGCATGGTATGAGTGACTTTCTACCAAGCCCCCTTGGCCACCTCCTGCCACGTCTGCATGGTATCTTTCCCTTACCTGCCATGGGGCACATTGGCTCAAACCCACCAGGGCCTCTCCTGCCATTTATACAAAACTCAGCTGTAGCAAAAATAAAAGTTATTTGGACTATTTACAATGAGAATTTTGTGATGTGGGCAATTACTCATTAGTTTGCTAAAATCAGAATCCACCTATTTGACAGAAAACATGTAAATTTCAAAGGAGAGATGTCCTAGGATGGTAAGTTTGCCAGTGAGTGCCATGAATATTTTTAAGGATTTCATCACAAAAGCTTTGAGTTACCCAGTATCTATCATAGCTTGTCTGTTTCCTGTATTACTTTTGAGAAGCTCTTAGTCCACTTATACCTTGTTTTCTTCTCTTCAAGGAGGATTAGGTTGTAGGGGCAACAGGGCCCTCATGAATGGACTGGTGGCATGGCAGAAGGCCTTGGTGGGAATGGTCTGCCTGCCTCTGCTCCTCTGCCCTGTAAGCACATAGCATTCCTTTCTATCTACCTCCCATCATGATTTCACATTTTTCAAACTTTAGACTTTTAAAAGTTTTCTTTTATGGGTGCTTTTTCTCCATGTATATTCATGGATCATGTGTGTACCTGGTACATGTGGATATCAGAAGGCATTCAATCTCTTGGAGCTGGAGTTATGGATGGCTGTGAGCTACCATGTGAGTGTTGAGAAACAAACCAGTGCTCTGAAAGAGCTAATAGTGCTCTAACTGTGGAATTATCTCTATAGCCCTCTTCCAGTGTGTTTTGTACAGCAAAAAATTCCTGAATCAGACACCCAAAACTTGATCTAGAACTGTGATGGAATGAAGTCCTGGCCTTGTGTTATATGAAGCACAATGTAATATTGTTTGATATAGACTGATGAAATGCATGATTGTATTTTAATTTTAATTTTATGTTAATTCATTATCTGAAGATGCCATCTTGCTATATGTCAGACTGGCCTTGATTATGTAATCTTCCTGCTTTGACTTCCTGAATGCTGGGATTACAGGTGTGTAGCACCATGCCCCTTCTAAAACTAAGGTAACTCATGAAAGGTTTAGCCAACTGCCAGCCCAGTGTTTGGGGAAAACCATCATCTCGGCACAAGAGAACAGTTAGAGCAAAACTTGGAGGTATACCGGACTACATAGGGAATTCCAGGCTAAGTTAGCCTGGCTTGATAGTCACAAAGACTCAGACCTAAACCAAGCCAAACAAAGATGAAGTTAGGAAAACTCCAATCTGCTTCACCATTCAGGGATCTTAGCTTTTTATTACTTATATTACTCTTCTTCCTGGC
The DNA here is from genome assembly GCA_902168325.1 of Peromyscus nudipes. Taxonomy (NCBI): domain Eukaryota; kingdom Metazoa; phylum Chordata; class Mammalia; order Rodentia; family Cricetidae; genus Peromyscus; species Peromyscus nudipes. The sequence goes on from CABHPH010136925.1 coordinate 58,471, forward strand.
TGAGAAAGAAAATGGTTAAACATTAGTATTACATGGGATATTTTCTCTTACAGAGTCAGTATGCGTTTCCTCTTCTTTCTCCTGGTTTGTCCTGTGGATCCTTTGCTGTAGGGTAACAGGTAGAACCACTTCCCTAGGACTCTTAAGAGTCAAGGCAGCTGCTGACTTCTTTGAATAAATCCTCTTTAACATTGACAGAAATTAATAACTGACATTAGAAGGAGGAAGAGTGAAAGGTAGACAGGATTTGGGCAGTCGGCAAGATGCAACTCACCCCTGCCAAGCATCAATCACCTGAATTTGGAAGTCTTGCAGGACACAGACATGTGGTTATTTACCTCAGAACTAGCGATGCAGTTTGATAAAGTAGCATTGTATACATATACTGGAAGGTAAATTTTATTAATGATAATTGTGAATAATAGGAAGAAATTCAACCCAGGATTAACTTTCTGGAATAAAAGATGAGCGGTAAAGAACAAATTATAGCTAAGTAATCTTTATTTCTGCTTAACTTCCATTTAGTTAATAATGGTAAAGTAGACAAGCAACTAAGTAAAGGACTATAAAGACAAGAGCATGCACACTGACTTTGATATGAGGAAAATGCTCAGTCTCACACTAATGAACGGCAGCTTTTCTCTCTGTGACAGTCTGAGAACCCCTTGTCTTTGTTCTGCAATGAAGCTCATTGATTCTCTCTTCAAAGACTTTGTAAAGAAGACAATGCCAATGACTATTAGGAATGTTTTACACCCTGATTGACAATCTTTTAAAAAGAATAGCTCTTGCTTCCTACTCCCTTAACAAATAATTGGCTGGCCCTATTCCTCACCCTCACCCCACCCCCACTCTCTAATCTACTTACTTTGGCAGAACATTCCAGAAGTTTTTCAAATTGGAAAGATCCTTTTACTTAAGGGATTTAATTGTAGCTAGAGTTTTCCTGCTGGGCCCACAGTCAGGACAAATCTCTGCCACCCGCCAGTCTCCAGCTCCCAAGTCCCGCCAGTCTCCGAGCCCACTTATAAAATAAACACACAGACGCTTACATTATTTAAACTGCTTGGCCATTAGCTCAGGCCTATCATTGTCTAGCTCTTACTCTTATATTTAGCCCATTTCTATTAATCTCTACTTTGCCATGTGGCTCGTGGCTTACCGGTACTTTACATCTTCCTTCTCCTGGCCGCGGCTCTGGGCCGTCTCCTCTCTACCTTCCTGTTCCCTCAATTCTCCTCTCTGTTAGTCCCGCCTATACTTCCTGTCTGGCTACCGGCCAATCAGCGCTTTATTGATACAGAGTGATATCCACAGCACTTGCCCTTTTTTTTTTTTTTTTTTTTTTTTTCAAAAAGGAAGGTTTTAACTTTAACATAGTAAAATTACATATAACAAAACAATTATCGAGCAAGAATTACAGTTACAATATTAAAGAAGATATCCTATCTATCTTATATTTATGAGTTTAAGGTTTTACATCTAACTTATCTTTTATCATAACTGAGGAAATTATAACTATCTAGTCTTCAACCACATCAAAGACCTCAGAAGGATATAATACTACCTGAGAAATGGAGAAGATGTAAGCAACTTTTGGGAGTCTTGTAGGGTAGACAGAGACAGCTGACAGCCTGGACAGTCATTCAAAGTTCTCTTGTAGTGTTGGGGCATCTGTTTTTAGCTCACAGGCCTAGAGTCTCTCAATCATTTTTTTCTGTGTCCTGTAGAATGTCTGGCAGTTTCCTCTGCAAAGCAGGAACCTGAAGGACCATTTTGTCAAGCAAAGTTCAGTGGTTACCTTTCTATGGGTCCTGCATGTCCAGTCGATCAAGCAGTCCAGGCAAGAACAGTTTCTTGCCCAAATGGCTATTTTTGCCAAGGTGAAGATAAACTCCATGTGGAGTGTCTTCGATGCCCATCCTCCTCTGAAGTAAATCCAGTGTTGCCAGGAGCAGACGTGTCTCACTGTCCAGAACGTCTAAATTTTTAAAACATTTTAAATGCCATATTCTGTAGGTCTTTGAAGTATTTGAAGACTACCTATCTATCTGAAATATATCTATGTATACCTAGAAGACTTAACTAACATGGCTACAAATATGATTATCATAGATGACTAATTATTAATCTATTTCTTAATTATCTATTACAATTTTAAATGAGTTACATAAACATAATACCTCAAACAAAAGTAGAAATATACACACAGTATAACAAAATCAACTTTAAGTTTGTATCAATAAACTAAAATTTATACCAATGTAAAACATTTTAAACAAGTTGTTTTTTAAAAGTAGATTCATTAATCTATCCTTTTATCCTATCATCTCTATATCCTATATATATCATATCCCCTTTTGTTTTTTAGAAAGAGATCACATTTATAATTAACCTGTTTTAAATAAAAATATTGGTTTTTCTCTGTCCCATACCAGAGGGCTCTTCTGATATGGGACAAAAGAATCTTTTAACCTTTTATTTTAGGAATATGTCTGGGTTTAGAGAGGGAGTGAGCCCATTCCATCTCCAAAGCCAGCTTGGTATATTTGGGAATTTGGGCATAGATTCTCTTACTACTTCCTGCTGGAGGGGGGCGCTGTACCTTATGGGGACATAAAGAACATTTTAGGATTATGGAGTAGTCCATGAGGGTGTATCATCTGAGCCAGCTGTCTTGAGATGTTTTGGATGTTGGATCATCTGGGCCATGGTGTCATTGGAGACCTCAGGTGGTCTTGGCTGGTCAAACCTGATGTATCTTAGTCTGGAACAAATCCATAGCCTCTGGCTTTCTGTGGAAACAAAAGCAGAACTTCTTTTCCAAAGCAACATATCCTTATATCCAAATTTAGAAGTCAAGGTATCTTTAAAATATACATATTGGTTTAACTCAGCTTTCTTTATAATCAAATATCTCTCTGTAGTTAAGAATCCCAAAGACAACACAATCCAGATTCTCTGTGTGAAATCCATCTTTACGTGGCTTATATTTTATACTACCTTTACTGTCTCTTTAAAGACTTCATTTTTCAAAACTATCATTTTTTTATATAACTGTATATATTCTTTTTTATCTCTCTTTGAAGCCTACGTATATTTTTACACACATTTTAAAACATTTAAAGTCTTGTTTCATCTGAATCTGTTTTATTGTGAATCAATTGTTTTAAACTGTAGCATTTCTAAGACTGAAACAGCGGCTGCTGGCTCCGCCCACCTCAGCTTCCCAACAAGGCAGTGATACCTTTACCTTTAGCTCTGGGAGCTTTTGTGGGTCTGTGCTTCTATCAAAGCAGCGTGTAGCCCAGAAACCTCTTTTTGTTTTGTACTAACAAAGGTTAAATCCACCATGCAGCTTAATGTGTCACTTGCAGACGCCTCATTCCCGCCATACTGCAAGTCGCGCACGCCAGGAACCCACAAGTAGCTCAAACCGGCAAGCTGCGGCTAACTTGACAAAGACAACTAGGAACTGTTTTTAGCTCCGTTTTAGTATCTTTTTTCTCAGGTTTTAGGTGGAAACTCTTGCCGACACGTTGGGCGCCATTTGTAGCTAGAGTTTTCCTGCTGGGCCCACAGTCAGGACAAATCTCTGCCACCCGCCAGTCTCCAGCTCCCAAGTCCCGCCAGTCTCCGAGCCCACTTATAAAATAAACACACAGACGCTTACATTATTTAAACTACTTGGCCATTAGCTCAGGCCTATCATTGTCTAGCTCTTACTCTTATATTTAGCCCATTACTATTAATCTCTACTTTGCCACATGGCTCGTGGCTTACCGGTACCTTACATCTTCCTTCTCCTGGCCGCGGCTCCAGCCAGTATTAAAGAAAGAAAATGCTCCAAGCAGCAGTGTAGGAACAGGTTAGGGATAATACAGCCTCCATGTGAACAATGTGGCCCTGGAGCTCTCACTGCTGGATAGCTGCATGCAGACAGAAGGAAGTCAAGCAGATGATCAAATACTACACTCATCCAGGAAGCTCACAGGTGGCTCCATCTCTTCATTTGTTCCCCCAGAAGCAAGCCATGTGCCTGTATAGAGAAGTCCACTCTCCTCTCTGAACCAAGAGATGCCTTTGATCATCTGTCATCTTGAAACTTCTATCTCTATTGTAGCAAATCTCTGGCTCACATGGAGGATACAGTCCTTTTCTCCTCCTTTAGCCAATTTTGAGCACTTGCCAAGTTCACTGTTCTTTTTCTATAGTGTGCTGCGTAAACTTTGGCATCTAGGGGCTTTTCAAATGACACACAGTGGGCACACTTACTGCTTGTGATGGCTAGTTTTTACTATCAACTTTATTGGATTACAGAATGCCCAGAAGACTAATAAAGTATAACTCTGGCTGCGACTGCAAGGGTATTTTCTGAGATAATTAGATCATGAGTGCTCAGACAAGATGACAGTATTAATCACTTGATGCATTCACCAGAAATACATATAATGTTTTATATATTTTTAAAATATAATAATTGATGGTATTATTGAAAGTGACAAAGGTGAGGGGCCTCATTGGAGAACATGAGTCACTGGGGATGTGTATTGGGGTTACATCTTGCCCTGCCCTCTTGGATTCTGTCTCTCTGCTTCTTGTCAACCTGAGGTGAGGTGCTGTGTGCTCCAGTTACTACAATGTCCTGCCCAAGTTTGAGGGGCCAAGAAAACCTGAATAGAACTTTCTGAAACCATGACCAAAATTAAATAATTTCTCTATTTGTGTGTGTGTGTGTGTGTGTGTGTGTGTGTGTGTGTGTGAGAGAGAGAGAGAGAGAGAGAGAGAGAGAGAGAGAGAGAGAGAGAG
>CABHPH010136925.1:63289-79571 GCA_902168325.1 Peromyscus nudipes
GAGAGAGAGAGAGAGAGAGAGAGAGAGAGAGAGAGAGAGAGAGAGAGCGCCTAGGGAGGTATAGATGCCTGGGGAGGCCAGAGTGTCTGATTCCCAAGGGGCTAGAGATACAGGTGACTGAACTTTCTGATATGGGTGCTGGGAGCTGAACTCAGGTCCTGCGCAAGAACAGCATGCCTTCTTAACTACTGAGCCATCGCTCCAGCCCATAATACAATAAACATGATTTATATTACTATGCTGGGGAGCTTTCAACAGTGTTTCATTTATTCAATGACATGGACATGAGAATCTCAGAAAATCTTCTAGACCTTTCTCACTGTGGCTGGAACTAGACTTGAAGTTTTAACTAGGAATCAGGCTTTGAAATAAGACCTGGGCCACTGAGCAAAACCACTGACTTGGTCCTGAGAGTTTTGGAGTGTCACCTCTCCTCGTTTCCCTATTGTTGGGGTACAAAAGACAGCCTTACCCACCTCACCAGATTTAATTGCACTTTCAGAGTTACTTAATGGGAAAAGATTTCCAGCTAAGATAGGAGCTTTCATTTCATTGCCTCACTCCAGATCTACTCACCTGTGTTTCTCACGTGCACACAGACAGGGCCCTGATCTTTGCCTTGTCCCTAATTAAAAAAAAAAAGTTCTCATGCACCACAAGCTTTTCTCTTCCCAGTTCCCTGTTCTAACTCACTGTTCAGCTAATAGTACAGAACCACCACAGAACCAGAGTCCAGAGATAATCAAGTAAGAAACTGTAACAGTTAAAAGGTATTTACACCCCCAGACCCAAAAGCGTCTGGGCTCTACAAAAACAGACTTTAATATAAACATCTATTATTGTGAAATGCTTTTAACAATTGATCACCTGTCTCCTGGATGCCAAACTCGTAAAGGAAACAGGTGCCTTAAAATAATCTGTCTCTGATAAAGCTTAACATGTTCCAATTTCTCAGTCTCTCCTATTAACACTAACCAATATAAGCAGAGTACTAAATACCACATATGGTCACTAATCTTTTCATGGCTGCTTCTTAACATGTTTCAAAACTTTTCCCAAGCTCCAGAAACCAGCTTAAATCCATCTGGGCAGGCCGGACCTACTTCAGATAAGTGCCAACTCTCCCGGTCTGGGAACACTCCAAAAAAATAAAATAATAATGATTCTTTTCTCTCTAAGCTTTTTCTGTGTCACCAGCATCTTGTCAGACAAAAGGTTGCCAGCCACAGCCAAGAGGGAACCAGAGCAATGGACAGCAGACAGCCATCATCCCACAACGCCTGTCTATTTCAGAAGACCCCCCTTCCCCATTCTTCCAAGAGCCAATCGACGTCCACCAGTCAGCCGGAAACAGTTTTTGAGAGGAACAATGCCCCATTCCCATCTACTTTGTTTTTTTATAATAAGCAAAAGTCTGGGATGTAAGGATTCTGTCCTTATTACGTCATCAGCCTGCGACAGCGTCCCAGCCTAAAAAGCGGAGGTGCGCTCCCACATGCGTGTTCTCTTTCCATTCTCTCTCTGTACTCTCCCTCTCTCTTGGTCTCTCTGTCTCTCTCTGCATCTCTTTGGCTCTCTCTCTCTCTCTCTCTCTCTCTCATTCTAATAAAGCTCTAAAAAGATACCCATGGCTCGTGATTCCTCTGCTCTCTTCTGCTGCCTTGGCCACTGCAGGTGGTGGCCAGCCACCAGTGCCGCCATATAGCCGTGGTATTCAGTGCCGCCCAAACCTCTACAGCTAGCCGCAGCCAGCCACTTCACTCTCCATTCACCATGCTGCTTAGAAGATGAAATTTAGAAACAAAAGTTACTGCTGAGTGCCAGCACTCGGGATTCAGATTGATTGAGTTGGAAATCTCCCAAAGGGAGTCTACCCTCCAGTCAGAGTTATTTACCTCTGTTCCAGGTCCCTAGGCACCTATGTGAGATGTGATCAGGGCATTCAAGGTTCTCAACACAGACTAGGTTTTACTTTTACCTTGTAAGAACTGCTTTATCAGAGGTGCCACGTGGAAATGCTACACAGAAAGAACAACCTTACCACTGGTTCATTTGTTCATTCATCCACCGACACAGCCCTCAGATTCTGTTCCTACAAAGTGCTGCAGCAGAGGCTAAGAAGTACAGACCTCAACATTTCTGTTGCTCTAAGCCACAGCAGCAGCTGAGCATGCTTCAAATTTACCCCCTCAGTTGGTATTTAGGCTTGTATATCCATTCTACTTTTGACCTTCCTTCCAGTCCCAGATGTACCATTTTCCTTTTATTTTTTCTTTTTATTTATTTATTTTTTATTAACAAACCTGTGCTTTCCTTAAGAAGTCCTATCTTCCTGGAGTGTACTGTTCCTGTTTCTGTCTCCCAAGGCTGTCCCTCCCGTTTCCTGACTAGACAGCACTCATCCATCCTCCCACTCTTGCCCCGGATAGCTATTCTGGAGTCTCTCTGAGCTTGAGAAAATGTTGCTTCTTTGTTCTCCAGACTTCCTTACATGAAGCAGACTTGACAAAAGAGAAACCTATTAGACAAGAGGAGGAAAAATGTTGTGTTTGGTGTTCAAATAGTGAGATAATTCAGTAAAATTCCTGGCAACCACTTGGGAAGGCAAAGAGAAAAGGGAGGCTACCGAATGCTCACAAGTCTGTGATCATGTGCATTGGGTGAGCCAAGGGCAGCACTGGGCTGGGCCTGCGCAGCAGATGCTAAAGAGGATGAACACGTGCAGGACTGACTTTTGTTTCTTCTTGTTTTATAATGTTACAGAAAGCAAAGCCAATGTGATCAACTGAAATAAAAGCCCAGAAGGCAATAGTCCCACTAACAGTCTCTATGTGAAGCCGTGAGACCAAAATGAGCCATCTTAGAAATAAGACCAAAATGCTTTCACCCCAAAAACTAAGGCCTAAGATTTCTCCTTCTAGGAATAGGCTAATAGTTACTGAAACCAGTGAGTCCAGATTCCAGAAACCAGGAAGTGTAAAAGTACAGAGTCACAAGGTAGTCACGAGGTAATGCCCGCCAGACTATGGAATGTCCTCTCCCTGGTTTCCAGGGTAACTAACTACAGAAATGTCCCCACCTGAGGGCAGCCAGTGAGAAATGGTAGTGGGCAACCACTCCCTTGGAAGTAAGATTAAGCCATGATTTCTAGAAAGCCCCTAGAAGCGAGCCAATCAGAATTGTACCCGTACTAGCACCCCTGAATGATGTAACCTTGTGACCTTTCCCTTTAAAAATGGAGCTTGCAGATAGGTGGGCACTTCCTCCAGCCTCCACTGTGTTGGATGTATTGGACGAAGTCCCTGCCTAGGCTTGTATTGTACATCCAGAATTAAACCTTGCTTTTGCATTCCGGCATGCTCGTCTTTGGTGGTCTCTCTGGGGGTCACGATCTGGGTACAACAAAGCAGTTTCAGAAGGCCTTATTGTGGTGAGACACATGAAAATGATGTAGGGAGTCCAGCTGTTTATAATAAGCTATACTTTGACCAACCAAGGGTCCATCAAATAGGTAGCCATTTATCACAGAATATTTGGTGATTATACAGCTTTAATATTCAGCTGCACCTTGCTATGAATTTCTTGTGCTCATAATTCCCATAGAGCATGTATGTATGAGCATTCTGCCTGGACCAGTACTTAGATAAGGTCAGGTAGGTGGGGCCTTCTGCCTCAGAGCTCCCTGTTCCCTTTTTAACATTTGAATTGAGTATCTGCCTTTTGCAAATATCCCCCTTTTAGCTACACCCCAAGATAGGGCCAGCTCCAAACAAAGCACTGAAGGAACAGAACAGCTACCAGACCACCTGCTAGGCACCTGAAACCCCTGAACTAAGGTAAAACATCCTTTCGGAGGCAACCTGGCTCCTAGATGCATAGCTTTGTTTCTTGTGCAAATGAAACTCAGGCCTAGGGGGCATGGCAGAGAGATTGACTGAGCACCATAGGGCTTTTTGCAGGTGCAGTAAGAACTGGTGAGGAATTCCAGAGGCAGACACAGAACCATGTGGCAGAGAAAAAAGAGGAAGACAGAGATTCTGTAGAGGGTAAGGCGGATCTCTTGAAGAGTTTACCAGGACCAGGAATAAGAAGCCAGGAAGGATAGATGGAGGACGAATGAACAGAGGACAAAGATGAGACCAAAAGCATTAGGACTTAGTTATTACCAGGACTATGAGGGGACAGAAAAAGTAGGTACAAAGAGGAACTGAGACTCAGGATGGACCAGAAGCTGTGTTGATAAGAGTTTTGGCATAAAGATTCCTTTCCCTCAGACCCGCCATGCCGGATGGAGCATCTCTAGTGTTGTACCCAGGTCGCAAGACCCCCCAAGCAAGACCACCACAGAGCCGTTATCCGGTGCAACAGAGGTTTTCATTAACAAAACAAGCAAGCTTGGTCCGCCACCCAACATCTGACACAGCAGGTGGAGGAGAACGCCCCGAGAACTCACTTTAAGGGGTTTATATAGGAAAGGTTTACGTGCAGTTTGGGATTGGATGAGGGGGGCTAGGGGTGAGGTAAGCATAAGGTTATTAATTGCTAACAGGATTCAGGGTATCTATAGCGACATAAATTTTTATTCCCTGTTGTTGTGCCCAGAGCATGACCTCCAGAGAGACCACCAAGGACGAGCATACCAGAATGCAAAAGCAAGGTTTATTTCCGTTACAAGTCGCCGCGACAGGGAACTCACCTCAAGCACTCAATGGCGACAGCGCAGTGAGGCAGGGAGGAGTTACTCTTTCTTGGGGAAGTTAGTTTTTATAGGCAAAACCCACACAATTTCTTAGAGGGGAGGGGGTTAGTACGGGTCCATCCTTGATTGGTCCAGTTTTTCCCGGGCCTGGACTTTGTCTTATTTCAGCTTATCTGTTTGCCCTGTCAGGAGTTTTACAACCCATCTCTGGGGTCTGGTCATGTTATCTCCAGAGAGGGGCATCTCGTGGTTAATCGGTCACCACCAGACGTCCTGACTCTGTTCTTTTGAAAACACCTGACTTCACCCTCTCCAGGAAGGGGGAACTGTGTCTGGGTCTTTGGTGGGGGGGTCTTTCACCTATGTCCTGCTTTTGTTGACACATTCAGATTTATTGTTGCAGTCCTATATTCCTCTAAGGTCAACTTCTGATCAGTTGAGTCTGTTACTCCCCATATCTTGTTTTGCCAAGTCCAGGATACATAGATTTATTATCCCAGTCTTATAAGTTCAGTTTCTGATCACTTTTAAAACTGCTGGTCAGCAAATACCTTTAGAGGAGGGGAGGGGGAAGCGTCTCTCAAGATGGCTACTGACTTTTTCCTTTCACTAGCACTCTGGGAAGGATTTTCTCAGGGCAGGCACTTGGGAAAATTCTGTTACCTTGTGTGTGTCAAAGGATGCGTTTTAGAGGGTTTCTGAGGTGGTTAGTAAGTGGGTCAGTAATACATGTAAACTGGGAAACCTGAGCAATACTGCAGATCCTTGGTCTCTTCTGCTGATGTCATTGTGACCAGAGTAAACACATGGCCTCTGTTGCGGAGAAGCTCCGATGCTGGAAGGGAGGGAAACTGAGTAGGGCAAGGATAAAATCCACAACCTGGTTCCATTCTTCATCCCTTGCTGCTTCAAAAGCACGATATGCCGGCCTTAGGGGATTAGGTTAGAAAGAAGCTATAGGCTCTGTACACCACTTTCCTAAATATTCTTCACACTCCATTACATTTGTTGATTTATATCTTCCATTTTGTACCCTAGCTGTACATTGCCCAACAGGCATGCTTAGGTCCTTAACTCAGTCCTTACCTACCTGCTATGAGAACTGATGTATGAGACACACCCATCAACGTGCAGTGGCTGATACGCACCAACTTTTACGGCGTTCTTTACAAGCTTTGCCATTTTGAGATATCTAGAGTGATGTAAGCACAGCAGGATGAAAATGTAAAAACCTAAGCTTAGTCCCTTCATCACCAGTTCTTAAAACTTTATTTTTAACCTCTCGAGACCAGTCTCTAGTAGTCTTTATATCTTGCTATTAGTCAGGGACTTTGAGGGTATTTTGGGGGTGCTATTCTAAGGCTGCTGCTCTGTGCCTGAGGGAGGTCTCTTAGGTTTTCAAAAGACAAGTGTAGGTGAATTCCCACCCAGAGAGGAAGTAGCTGGTATAATGGGCAGACTGACATTTCCTTCCCTGAATGTAGTTATTCATTGGCAAGGGGGAGGGACTCATAGCAGTGAGGTGCCTCTCAAATGCCTTAGAACTGAAGGAACAATGTGCAGGCCCGGGGGGTTGAAATACTGATAGATTGAAGCAAGTTGAGCTGTTCTGAAATAAGCGAAAGAAATCAACTTACTGAGATGAATGACTGCCCCATCCGGCTCAGTCAGACTGAAGGTGTTTGCATATTTTAGAAAAGAAGATAAGGTGATTGGCTGCCTTGCTAATGTAGAAAAGGCAGGTGAGGGAAATGGCTGCTGTAATCGGGAAACAGTTTCTCTCCATAGCCAGACTTCACCTCCTGGCAGTGTATTCTGTACCAAAGGCCTGTGTGCTCTAATTGTGGATATTTTAGGCTACTGCTTGTCTGTTAACAACCAGACTAAGGACAAATACACGATTTGTTTCTCTATTTTGATATTATGATTGCCACACAATTTTCCCTCTTTTAATTTTTATTTATTCTTTAAGGATTTTATACAAGTAATTTGATTGTATATATACCCGAATCCCTTCATCCAACTCCCTTTAGATTCCTCTCCCACTCATCCCCTTCCCAACTTTCATGTCCTCTTTTTAAAATTTATTTTAAATTTATTTTTTTATAGCTCATTGCATATAGTTAGTGATGCTTATATGATGAGTGTAGGGCAATCCACCACAGCATGGTCAAGCTACTAGGGGCCACATCCATGACGAAAACAGATTTTCCCTCTCTCACTAGCTGCCAATAGCTCCTCAGCTAGCTAGGGCCCAGCCCATGCATGAGTCTAAATGTTGTGCCTGGGGAGGACAGTGTCAGATCCCCTGGAGCTGGAGTTACAGGTGGTTGTGAGCTGGAAACTGAATTCTGGTCCTAGGCAAGAACAGTACATACTCTTGCCTGCTGAATTGTTACGATGTTTGAATCCACAGTGAGATACCAAAGATTTAGGCTCAATTCAAATTTAGATTAAATGAATTTATTCCTACTGCTGGCAGAAGGATGGCAGCCTTAGATCCAGACAGCATGCTGTGTGGAAGGGGAGTTGGGGTGGGGTTTTAAAGTGGACACCAGAGAGGTGTGTACTAGAACTATCTATGGAATCCACAACTGGGCAGGAAAATTGTTTTGCTTTCCCCAGTTGTTTCTTTCTTTCCTTCTATGTAGTAATAAAAAGACCATTTCACCCCTTTCCCACAGTGGTGAGCAAGCTTTACGGGAGCAAAGGCAGCTATTAATACCTCACAATCCATTATCCTATTCTTATCTCACCTGCAGGCCACTAGGATCTCCCAGGCAGTCCAGAGCAAAAGGTCAATGGCCCATAAGGGATGCCTGGCTCCATATCAAGATTCTTTAGTCATCATAGGGGACATGTGTAAATTATTACTCAGGTCTGAGCACTCTAATGACTGAGATAGAGCGGTTCGTTTCTGGGCAGGCGAAAACACAGTGCCATTGGGTTAGGGCTGGCGTCAGGTCCCGAGAGTCAATTCTCTCTAGCTCTGGATCATCAAGCTTTTTTTTTTTTAAGTGTCAGTTATATCTACCAGTATGTAAAACTCATACATTAAATTTTCCTCATAATAGCCCTGTTATGAAGCTTAAAATAGATTTCCATGAGTTTCTGGGTTGGTTTTGTCTCAAAGTCTAAGGGTTACAGTCTGCTACAAGTGACAGTTGAAAACCAGTTCCTGTATCAATAAAATGTTCACATTTCAAGTGACTCATCAAATTGGGGAAAGGCATAAGAAATTCCCCATATCCGTGAATCATTCACTGAGTATTCTCTGTGGCCACTCAACATTTGAGTATCCCTTCATCACACTATACACTATTCTTTGCATTATTTAGTTCATGTCCCACTATTTCTTCATACACTTGCCAGACAAGGAGCAATCACAATTTAAAAATAAAAAAATTAAAGGTAAGACAGTTGGGGTAAAATAAATCTAAACTTCTCCCTATCCCCTTCCCCTGCTAGAAAATGGATTGACTTTTTTTTCAATGCATGGTCAATTTGGGGCTCAACCAACGTAAATTAGACTTGGCATTAACTTTTAAAAAATAGACAGAGAGAGGTATGATATAATAAATAAGTAGAGAGAACATTTGTGGGATTGGAGGTATATATAACAAAGAATAGGGGAGGAGAGCATTAATAGAAAGGAGAGAGATGTTCAGAGACTGGCCAATTGGAATCAAGAGCAGAGTGCTGCAAGTGTTGAACTATAGTGACTGACAGCCAATGCCTGCATTATGAAGAGTTAGCAGTTCTGATCAGAAATGTCATACCATGTCATGGTACTACCCATAGTCACCACACGCATAAACGCATCTGTTAGGTCTTCAGAAGTCCATATTTTCACAAATGATCTAAGGCTGGACCACAGAGGATTTCTGGTGGTTAGATAAAAGCCAACATTCCTCAGGAACTTGTGAAATGTGTTTTCTATCCTCCAAAGAAGTCTTGTCCCCCAAGCTACTTGTCCTTATAATCCAAATGATTGGTCTCCACCAAGATCTCTCAAGTCTCTCACCATGCTCAATGTCTGGCCATCTCCACTATTCCCTTCTGCTCTCCTGCTTCCCTAGCCCTGGCTGTGTCCAGTCTACTTCTTTCTCTTCTCTGGATTCTTCCATGCACATCTGGATACATTCTTTCTTTTAGTCACAATAAAACCTTCTCACGAATGAGACAGGCATGTCAGCAGTTTCTTTACTGTACCCCCTTGCATACAGCATCTTATTTAATACTCAAAATTATAGGGAAAAACAATCATTTTTCTTTGAGACATGTTTTTATGTTTTTCACACTATCCTCAAACTCCCCCTCCCTCTCTCCTTCCTTCTCTCCCCTTTCCTTCCTTTCCCTCCCCCTTACTTTGATGCTTAAACATTTCCTTTGCTGCTTCTCTCTAAACCTGTAAAACCAGTAACACTTCATTAGCCCATTCAGTAATTGGACCTGTTTTTCAAAGTTCCTTATATATAACTAGATATTAATCCCCTGTCTGATGTGTAGTTAATTTTTTTCCTTTATTGTAGGCTGTCTCTTTACCCAGGTGACTGTTTCTTTATTGTTTAACTCTATATTATCCTATTGTCAATACTTGAGATTATTTCCTGTGCTACTTGAGTCCTTTTCAAGAAGTCCTTGCCTTGCCTGTGTCTTGAAAGTCTTTTATCGTATGTTTTCCTCCAGCAATTTCAATGTTCCAGGTCTTACATTAAGGTCTTTGACAAATTTTGAGTTGATTTTTGTGCAAAGTGAGAGATAGGGACTTAATTTTGTTCTTCTGCATGTGGATATGTTATTTTCTCAGCACCATTGAAGAGCTGTCTTTTTTTTTTCTTTTCCAATAAAAGTACTGTGGTTTGAATGTAAAATGTCTCCTATAGGCTTTTGTGTTTGGACACTTACTCCTTAGCTTGTGTCACTGGTTTAGAAGGTTTCAGAATCTTTTGTGGGTCACCAGAGATGAGCATTAAAGATTAGTAATCCAGCCCACTTCTTGTCTATTCTTTGCTTCCTAGTAATGGATACAATGTGATGAATTCTCTCATGTTCCTTCTACCCTGCCTTCCCCATCAAGATGGACTAAATCCCCTCATGCTACAAGCCGGATTAAACCCTTCCTCCCTTAAGTTCTTTCTTGTCAGGTATTGATCAAAGCAATAAGAAACAGAGTCAGCACTGCTGTGATAAGCATGACCTGGTTTGGGCCTTTGGGACTGGTTTGCAAAGACGAGTGAGGAAGTATTTGAAACTGCAGGACAGAAGTGTCCTGGATACTGTAAGATGACTTTAATGGGGCATTCTGGTAAGAGTTTAGATGACTTGAATACAGAGAGAAAGGTGGAGGACAGTGGAGGTCAACTCATGACGTTTCAGAGGGGATCAATAATTCTATTTGGAACTGTTTTTTCCAAATAGAATGGTTGTTTAGGATTATTCTATAATTCTAGGACTCTTGTCTATCTGTTATATTCATATTTTAATTACTCAGTTAACTAATTTTATGTATGTGAGAGCTTTGCTTGCTTGTATATCTGTGCAAAAAAATATATGCAGTGTCCACAGAGGACAGAAGAGGGCAACAGATCCTCTAGGACTGGAGTTACAGATACTCATGAGCTGCCATGTGGCTGTTGGGATGGAACCTGGGTCTTTCAGAAGAGCAGCCATAGAGCCTTCTCTCCAGCTGTTGTGCATCTATTAAGTGAGGCTCTTGTCTCTCTCTCCCGTCAGGGAGCCATGTGACTGGAGCCTTATTCAGTGTCAGCACATCACATGCCTTTCTCCAAAGGTATAGAATCTGCTCTTACACAGACTCTTCTCTCTGCCTGAGTCACATACCACATACAAGTGAGCAGCTTCTAGTCCACACCCAGAAATCTTTTTATTTAATTAACTAATTTGTATATTTATTTTGAGATGGTGTCTTGCTGGGTAATGTAGGATGTTCTGGAGCTCACTCTGTAACCCAGGCTGGTCTTGAACTCTGATCTGCAAGTCATGGCCTCTCAAGTGTTGAGATTACAGGCATGGACCTCCCCGCTTATCTCTTCCCTTTCTGTTTCTTTTTTCAAAGAACTTTTTGTTCCTAAAAATACGCATATATATTAGTCTTTAAATTTTGTTGTGGTAAGCACAATTAACATGAGATCTATTGCCAAGAGAGTTTTTAAGTATGCAGTATGACATTCTTGAGTATATGTGGCATGGTGTATATACAGCATATCTGTAGATCTTATTCACCTTCCTTGATTGAAGCTGTATGCCCCTTGATTTTTAGCTCGTCATTTCCCTCTCCTAATCCTCTGCAAACACCGTAACTTTTGTGCACACGTCATGTAAGTGGAGCTGTGTAGTACTGTTACATTGTGACTGCATTATTAGTGTACCCTCATCAAGTGTTATTCAGTTTGTTGCATATTATAAAATTTACTTTAAAATGAGACTCTAAGTGTATACACCATATTTCTTTATCTGTTTGTTATATGACAATAGATACTTAATTTTTTCCCCACATCTTGACTATTATGCATAGTTCTTCAAAGACTATACAAATTAACATCCCTTTGTTAGCCTGATTTTGTTTCTTTTGGAGAGACATCAAAAAATGGGACTGCTGGATTATATTTTTATTCTGTTCTGAGTTTTTTGAAGAAACATCATACTGTTTTTCATATGAAGTATGCAACTTTTCATACCTGCCAACAGTATGCAAATCTTTCAATCACTGTTCCTTCTTTCCAATAGTTAGTTATCTTCTGTGTTTCAGGAACTTACCACCCTAAAAGGTGTGAAATGGTGTCTCACTGTGATTTTGATTTGCATTCCCTGAGTTTTAGTGATGTTAGGAAATTTCCGTAGACTAGTCCATGTGTCTTTGGACAATTATGGATTTCAGTCCTTAGGTGTTTTTCTTCTTTAATATTTATCTTTATTCACGTCTCAGTGCATTTTTGTGTGAATGGATGCTAGGTTCAGGTGTCCATGGAGACTGTAAGTGGTTCAGATCCCTGCTGTTGTGGTTATAGGTGGTTGTGAGCTACTTGACATGGATGCTGGGAACAGAACTTTGGTTCTCTGGAAAATAAGACGTTCTCTCAACCACTGACCCATGTCTCCATCTACCTTAGCTTGGTTTCTTAATTGAATTATTAGTTGTTTCATTCCTGGGATGTGAGATTCTGATGAGGAGGTTTGTGGCACAGGGACATTTCTCCCACCCCTAGGCTATGAATCTTGTTATTCTGTTGATTGTTACCTTTGTTGTACAGACATTTTAGTTGTCTCACGTATTCACTTGTTTTTAATTTGTCATTTTCAAATGTGGTTTTGATACCATAGCCCATCAGCCCAGTCAGGGATTCTGTGGCCTCTGCATGGAGTAGCAGGTAGCTCTGGTTTTATCTGTTTGTTCTATGCTGAGAGACAGCACCTGCCAGCTGAGCTGCCTCCTCCATGCTCCTGGAGCTGGCTGCACTGGGCCTATTAGGGCTCCAGGTCTTGAGGATTTCAAGACAAGGGTTTTACACAATTGCAAAGAGTTTGGGGAACCAATTTATTCCTGGGGAAGCTGAGCACAGCAGTTTTTCTGCTAACTTTTTCCTGAGGTGAGAGGAAGAACAATACAAGACTCTTCTTGACCATTCTAGACTCTTCAGAACACAAAGACTATTGAGGTAGAAGTCAGTTTTCCAAGAAGCCCTGAGGCTGAGAGCCAGACAGAGAGCTCTTCCTTTCTGGTGAGATGTTCCAGATCTCTTTCCCAGCCTCAGTGAATCTTCACACTCTTCTGGGGTGCAGGGGGCTTTCAGTTAATTGCTGATATTTTCCTTTAAGGGCACCTCCTGTGAATTATTGCAGAGCTAGTGTTTGTGGGGAGGAGGTGAGTCTGGGACTTTCTACTCCACAGTATTGCTGACATTAGTCCCTCAGAAACATGCTTTGTCTTGAGACCACAGAGGGTCGTGTTTCTTGTGAGCTATGTAACATAAGGAACATAAACCCCCTTGTAATAAAACAAAAGCTGCTGGAAGGTGCCAGTGCTAGGCCATGTAAGCAGCCATTCAAGGTCAGGAGGGGACCTTCAAGGGCTTGCTTCCAGTGACTGAAGCACTTCCCACCAGGCCTCACTTCTTAAAGTTCCCACATTTCTCTGAAGCTCCAAGTTAGAGACTATGCCTTTTACACTCAGGCTTCTGAAGACATTAACACTCAGTGCTCTAGTGAAGATTTTGGCTATTTGCCTACTGGAAAAAGCAGGTTGTCTCAGTTTCATCAAACTATGCTACCCATGTGCTGATTGAACTCACTCGGTCATCCATCTATCCATTCATATCCAGTACGCATCTTGTCACTTAATATGACAGGTTGATTTCGCATATTTCTTGTGACTTCTCATCACCAGAAGCATCATTTTTGTAGCCATCAACTTCATATTTCATCGGAAAAAATGACACCAAGAGTGAGAATAAGATGTTGAAACTGTATTTTTTTCTTTTTAAGGTTTTGTTTCTATAAACCTCTATAAATCACTTTTCTCTGAAGAATAAAAGCCCCTCTAGAAAAGAATCATTGATGGTTTTGTGTCATTATCCTGAGACTGTGGAAAAAGTAAGGGCGTCAATCAGAAGGGAGGATGCAGTACTCTTTCAGTGCAACCACAAGTTCATCGTAGAGAACAGAACTAAAACGCTGGCTGCAAGCACATCAAAGCCCATATGTTTCTCTACTGTCAACTTTCTATGATTAAGGTACATTTACTTGCAAAAAGGAAAGAAAACATTCTAGGAGAAGAATCTCAAATGTATAATGGGGTTGTAAGCATGAAAGCTTAAAGAGCTGGTAGATACTGTGAATGTGTGACAGTACTGGAGCAAACTGCTGAAGATGAGAAAAGTGTAAGAATCTAGGGGGAGACAAGGTGGGCAATATTCTATTGTAGTCTTTCTAATTGTATTAAACCCAGCAGTCACTTATTAAGCATTATCTGTGTGTAAGACACTAAGCTAGGACCAATAAATGCTACTCAAATGAAGAAAGGTAAATTGAAAGAATGAAACTAACTTCCAGGTGGATTATTTGATTTGAAACATGCTGGCATGCTGCGCAGATGCAGCAGTGGGCTGGCGGTGACCCATGCCATGCCTGCATGGCGGCAGGGAGGTGGGTGGACATTCACAACTCAGACACTATATGTGCACAGAAATGGTTTATTTATAATAGAGAGATGAAAAGAAGACAGGAAAGAGGGAGAGAAGACAGAGAAAGAGAGGGAGAGAGAGAGGGATCAAAGGGTGCGCACCTCATGGGAGTGGAGAGAGAGAGAATGGAAAAGAGAGAGGAAGGGGAAGGTGTTTTTCCTTTACATCAGGACACAGGGTGGCCCCAAGGGGTGGGATTACTAGGGGCAGGTCAGAATATCAGCATTCCTCTGTTTTGATTATTATAAAAAGAAGTGAGTTATAGGAGCAAGTTGGGGGACAAGGGCTCTGAGTTCCCGAGACTGCTTCAAGTTGGCAAGGGGCGAAGTGGGGAGTGAGGAACTGGGAGTCACTCATGGTAGAAAATCTCAGGAACGTTCCTTGAGGGAGCTGAGGAGGCAGGTTGCAGCAGTGGTGTTCCAGGAGCTTGGGGGGAAATGGCATGCCAAATCAGGAGTACAGAAGCCATTGCATCTGCTATTTCTCTGGAGGTCAGGCGGGAAATGAATCTGCAAAATGTGCTCAAAAAGTAGATGGAGTCAGAAATGGGCCCTGGAGATTGTTAGTTTTCATCAGACCAGGTTTCTTGATGTAGTAACAAAACTTCCTAGGAGCCTGTAGATATCTGTAAGATAGCTGGAATGGATTTACATCATGGAAAAAGGGTTAAAAATCCATTTAAGGACTCTTAAGAACTCAACATTCCCCCACTTTCTTCCCTAACTCACCTCTTTTTATAATAATCAAAACGGAGGAATGTTAATATTCCAACCTGCCCCTTGAAATCCTGCCCCTTGGGGCCACCCTGCATCCTGATGTAAAGAAAAAACCCCTCCCCTTCCTCTCTCTTTTCCATTCTCTCTCTCTCTCTCTCTCTCTCTCTCTCTCTCTCTCTCTCTCTCTCTCTCTCTCTCTCTCTCCACTCCCATGAGGTGTGCACCCTTTGACCCCCCCTCCCTTTCTCTTTCTTCTCTCCTTCTTTCCTATCTTCTCTTTGTCTCTCTATTATAATAAACCATTTCCATGTGGATGCAGTGTCTGGGTTGTGAAAGTCCACCTACCTGCCTTACCGCCATGCCTGCATGGCATGGGTCACCTGCTTGCCCTCTTCTGCATCTGCCCAGCATGCTGGCATGTTTCCC
This sequence comes from Peromyscus nudipes, assembly GCA_902168325.1. NCBI lineage: Eukaryota > Metazoa > Chordata > Mammalia > Rodentia > Cricetidae > Peromyscus > Peromyscus nudipes. The sequence continues at coordinate 78,334 of CABHPH010136925.1, forward strand.
TGCACACGCAGGATACCCTTGGGGTCCCTCACATGCATAATTCATAACACTCTCTGATGCTAAGAGACTGTCATGGTGGGCTTTCACTTTTCACCTACTAGAGCTCAGAGAAATCTAGAGGGCATGGAATAGTGAATGAACCTAATGTTCAGTTTCTTTCAGTGGGAATTCAGTACTGTCAATAGCTCCTTTTGCCTTCTACTATGTTCTAAAGGATTGAGAGTAATATAGATTTAAGTGTGTGTGCGTGTGTGTGTGTATGTGTGTGTGTGTGTGTGTGTAGTACATCTGTGCATGACTGTGTGTAGTATGTATGTGTGTATGATTGTGTGTAGTGTGTGTCTGTGTATGTTTGTGTGTATATATGTTTGTGTGTAGTGTGTGTGTGTGTGTGTGTGTGTGTGTGTGCAGGTGCACATGTGTGTGGAGGTGAGAGGTCTACATTGGATGCCTTCCTTCATTATGCTATACCATATATTTTGAGGCACGATCTCTCCATTTGGCTAGGATGACTGGCCAGCAAGCTCTAGGGACCAGATTATTTGCATCCCAAGTGCTGGCATTACGGATATTTACTCGCCTGCTGTGCCCCACTTTTATGTGTGTGCTGTGGATCTGAATGCAGGTCCTCATACTTATGCTCCAAACCCTAAAATGTGTATCTTAATGACTACTTAGAAAAGTCTGGGTTAGCTGGCTATTTTTCCAGTACTGCATGGTTTTCCTCCTGTTGTGCGGGCCTTAAGTCCAATTAGAAACCTGTTCATTGCTTCTGACATGTGACTGTCACTTATTGCACCCTTATGCATATCTTAACATGTTGGTAATTCTTGTGGTTCATATGTGTTGCAGCTAGGTAGGACTGTTTCATTGCTTCCTCCCTTGGCAGCTTGCATAGAATACTCTGGAACCATGGAACCTAGACTACAGGAAAGAGGCTTTTGGGTTAGATCCAGCTCAAATCACCTGAGTCCTAGTCATAAGTGTGCACTGTCCTCAGCAGTAGGTGTCCTCCCTCAACCTTTATGAGACATCCAAGGGCTACATTGACAATCTGTATTGTTTTGGGAGTTATTTGGACTACTTTGACCAGCTATTCTAAAGGAAGTTTCTTGTGCCTGGTATTGAGGTTTTCATTAGTCTGTGGTGCTTGAGGGGCATTGTTAAGCCAAATGGCCTAATTTCTTTTAACACACACACACACACACACACACACACACACACACACACACACACAC
>CABHPH010136925.1:79581-91527 GCA_902168325.1 Peromyscus nudipes
CACACACACACACACACACACACACACACACACACACACACACACACTTATATATCTCATGAAATATATATTATGAAATAGCTATGTGTCCGGGGATTACAGTGCTCAGTATCACCTTTAGAACTCTTATACTCACCACTGAGGGAAGGGATGTAACTCAGTGGCAGATCACTGGCTCAATCTCTGGTAGCATCAACAAACAAACAAACAAACAGCAATGTCCCTCTAAATAAAGTCCTCTACTAGTGGTTCTCAACCTTCCTAATGCTGTGACCCTTTAATACAGTTCCTCATGTTGTAATGACCCCCAACCATAAAATTATTTCCATTGCTATTTTATAACTATAACTTTGTTACTGTTATGGGCCATAATATTAATATCTGACATGCAGAATATCTGATATGCAACCTCTGTGAAAGGGTCATTTGACCCCCAAAGGGGTAGTTACCCACAGGTTGAGAACTGCTCTCTACTCTTCCTGACTGAGTGAACTTCACTTCTCATTGTCTTCACTAAGAGTTTATTACCTTCTTACCGTCACTGAAACTATCTCCTAGTTAGCATTCCTGCCCCAATCCTATTTCTTTTATATCCCCAAGTGAGGAGCTAGAGAGATACTAATAAAGTTTAAATCAGATTATGTCCTTGCTTAACAACCCATTTCAAATGTTGAGACAAAGTCTTCAAAGTAGCTTATAAAGACCAACCCAATCACTTGTACTTATTGTGTGTACTTTTGTGTGTAAGTATATCACTAACAAGTATAATCACTTATACTCATACCCTGTCCTTCATTCTGCTCGAGTCACAGTGGCTTCCTGGATGTCCTTCACACAGACCAGGCAGGCTCTTCACTCTGCAGCTTTTAGCTGTCTCTCTGTCTCTATGGTGTGCTCCTTCACCCCATCAGATCGTCACCTCAATACTGTGTTTACAACAATATCTTCCTTGATCATTGTATTAAAATTGCAATTCATCTCCATTATCAGCTCTTTGTGGTACTACATAGCTATGTTTATCTCCAGAGCACATATCAGATTGATTTATTGTGGTGCCTTTGACTGAAATGTCCTGAGTGACAGTGATAATTTCTGCATCTCACTCATCACTGTACCCCATGTTCCCCAGTGAGAGAGCACTAGTAAGGAAGAAGAGGATTTTTATGGCTTTTGCTACTGGCTCCCCTCATCTGGCTTCTGGGCAACTGTTTTCTATAGTTAGTGTCTCACTTATGATCAATGCTTATTAACAGACACTTTCCTTGTGATTTCTGGTAACTCCATCTTCTTCTTTTTCTATGGATTGTGTCCTTTTGAAATTAACATGTTGACATCTTAGCCCCTGCATGATGATAGCTGGAAATGAAGCCTTTGGGAAAGAATTTGGTTTAAATAAGGCCACAAGACCTCCTGATGGGATTAATACCTCTCCCTCCAATTTTCTTTCTCTTTCTTCCTCTTACATGAGGGGTCAGTAATCAGATGGCCATCTCATTGAAAGCCAGGAAGAAAATCCTCACCAGAACTCAGTCACGATAGTACTACCCCTTGTTCTTCCAGCCCACAGAGTTGTGATATGGCAATATTTTGTCATGGTAACAGGAGCTGAGACACTGATTTGGGGATGAAAATGTCGGGTGCTGATGGAGAAGCACCTGAACATGTAGAAGCAACTTTGGAATTTGCTAATGGTTAGAGCTTTGAAAAATGTTGAAGTATGAGACAAAACATAGACATCAAGGGTGTTTCTAGTGAACATTGTGATGGAAATGAACAGAAGGATAGTCCTGTTATGAAGTGACAAAGAAATTGAGTGAATTGTGTTCTTGGAGATTATAGAAGTGGGTTTTATGAGTAATGCAATTGAACATTTAACTGAGGAGATTTCAAAGCAAAGTACTGAAGGCAGCTGCTACTGATTGACCATCTGAAAACACAAAAAATCAAAGAAGGAAGTGATAGCTGAAAAAAGACACAATAGTAAGATTTTAAAATCTTCAATTTATGCCTATTATAAAAGTCAAGAAAGTGTGGCTGAACCAGCATTTAGGACAGGATCCATCTTAGCAGAGTCCAGAAATAAAGTTAGCAGCATGGCAGTAGACTTAAAGAGCTTGAATGAAAGGGGACAGAGATAGGAACACGGTTGGGCCAAGGTGACAAAGCACCTTTGCACCTATGGTTTTCGGAGCCTGCACCTCTGCTGCACCCACAGTTACTATCCCCTGCTGTGTCCTCCCCACACAATTTTGTAATGAATCTCCCTTTAAAATGTCCCAGTTTGAGGACTCAGTCTGTTTCCTATGGAAGCCCCACTGTGACAAGGTATAATAAATAGTTTTGAACAAATGAAACAATTAACAACAGAAAAACATTTTGTTAAAAAAAATTGTTTTCGGCAGGTAGCGGTGGTGCGCACCTTTAATCGCAGCACTCGGGAGGCAGAACCAGGAGGATCTCTGAGTTCGAGGCCAACCTGGTCTATAGAGCAAGATCCAGGACAGGCTCCAAAACTACACAGAGAAACCCTGTCTCAAAAAACAAACAAACAAACAAAAAAACAAACAAAAAACAAAACAAAATAAAAATTTGTATTCAATAATTCTGACTGCAGTTTTCTCCTCTCCATTCTTCCCCTCCATTCCACCTTCCCTCTCCCTCAGATCCATTACTCCTCTGTTTCCCTTCAGAAATGAGCAGGTCTCCCAGGAATAGCCACCAAGCACAGCATAACAAGATCCAATAAGACTAGGCACACACCCTCATATCAAGACTGAACGAGGCAACCTAGTAGGAGGAAAAGGGTCTCAAGAGCAGAAGAAAGAGTCAGAGGTGCCCCATTCCCACTGTTAGGAGTCCCACAAAAACATCAAGCCAAAACCCATAACACACATGCAGAGGACCTAGCATAGACCAATGCAAGCTCCATGATTGCAGCTTCAGTCTCTGTGAGCCCTTATGAGCTCTGCTTAGTTGGAAGTCTTCGGTGTGTTCTCCTGGTTTTTCCACCCCTTTGGCTCCTACATTTCTTCCTTCCTGTCTTCCACAGGGTTCTCTGAGCTCCAAGGGTAGGGAACTGATCCATATCTTCAATTTGGGCTCGCTCTCTGCCTAGTGTTTGGCTATAGGTCTCTGCGTCTGTTCCCATCAGGGGCTGGTGGAAGCCTCTTTGCTGACAATCGGGCTAGGCACCAGTCTATGAGTGTATAAGCATGCCGTTAAGAAGCATTTTATTGATTTTTTTCTATCATAGATCTCTGGGCTATCCAGCCTGGACATCCAGTCCTGGTCATCCAGATAGTGTCTTATACCTGCAAGAATAGCTAAGACAAAAAAACCCAGATTTTTAAAGGCAAAGGTGGTCTTTCATATATTAATACTCAATTTTACAGATATCACAGCATGTCCAGTGAGTAAAGTTGCAGTAATTCTAACTCTTAAGGATTGAGTGGTTGCTTATTGATTTAGAATGGTTCAGGATATTTTTAGTCAATTTAAAAACGAAATTCTAAGCTATTTGGCATGTGAAAATTAGCTACCTCATCTTTCTATCTATATCTATAAATATCTATAAATATTTAATTGGTTAACATTCCCTCATAGTGCTGAGAATACAATAATTAATTTAAAACAAACTAAGGAAATACCACCTTTTCATTAATTTTGACACAGTTGGTAATTGGAGATACCTTGTCATCAGATAAAATGTTATTAATTTAATTTAATTTGCATAAACATTTTTATATTATTTGTTACCATGACACCAGTGGAATGGTTTTGTTTCAACTTAGACAAGGAAAAGATAAAAACTTAGCACTAGTGATTTTCTATTTGGGAGACTTTCAGGGACTAAGCATGTTTGCTAATTAATTCTAGTGAGTGACATGTGGAAATGGCCCAGGGGAATATAGATGTTGACTTTTTCTTTACCACTTAATCTTTATGTGGATCATGACCACATCAAGATGGAACTTCTGATGAAGTGGCTCAGTAGGTAAAGGAGTCTTCTACCAAGCCTGATAACCTGAGTTTAATGCTCTGGTTCCTCATGATGAAGGAGAGAATGGACTCTTGCAAGCTGTATGGTGACCTCCATTTGCATGCCATGGCACACATGTATGTGTACATACATACTTTCAAACACAATAAATTACACTAAGAAAAAAATTGAAATATTCTTTTGTATTATGTTGACTTCAGTCCCTGACAGAAATGAGAGAGGAAAGATTTTGGCTTTTAAGCTCAGAGGGTTTCAGTCCATCATGATAGGGATGGCATGGTGGAGCTCTCATGGCAGCAGAAATAGGAACCAGGGATCAGGTATCACTTTCAAATATCTGCCCCTACTGACCTATTTCCTTTAGCTTGACCTTCCCTCCTAAGGTTCCACAACTTCCCAAAATATCACCAACAGCAGAGAAATGGCCATTCGCCATCAATGCCCATGAGAATAACAGTGCTGATCCAAAACTGCAACAATTGCTAAAAGTAACTGTCCAATCACTATCATGATTTTTGATGTTTTTTCCTTCTGCAAAGTTTGATTAGGTCACACAATACAGAGATGGATGATCTGTTCAGTTTGAAATTCTGCTAGACAGTTGCTGCAATGGGACAAAGTCATCCTTTCCAAACTGTAGGATGGGACCAGGTCACTGGTAAGTTGTAAATCTGTCATGTGCAAAGATGTACTTGCTAAATTCTACCACATGATCAAAAAATTGTAATTATATCTTGATTTCTGGTTCTCTTCATCTCTGTCCAGCCTCTTAGAGTTCTGTCTCCTCACTTCTCATTTTTCTTTAAAATACATAGTACATGGTTGGTAAGCTGGCAAGATACGTAAAGGTACTTGATAGTAAGTCTGATGACCTGAATTCAACCCCTGGAACCCATATGACAGAAGGAAAGAACAGACTTCATGCAAATGTCCCCTGACCTCCACACATGTGCTGAGGCACCCCTTCCCAAATAAGTAAATGAAATGAAATATGAAATACAAGATAGCTGATTGCTCCATCACATATTCATCTCATATTTTGCTTCTATCTGACAGCTTTAATTTTGAAAGGAGAGTTAGAAGTTAATGTTTCTGAACAAACTTTCAAATTGTTATATGTATTTAAACTTGGGAGGTTTCAGTAAAAAATCTTAAACTTAAGTAGGTTTGCCTAGAGTTTCACATTTTGCTACGTAGAATGTATCAGTTAAATAATACTATATAACAAAACAATCTCAAAATCTCAGTGGCCTGAAATGATAAGCCATATTTTCCTCATATGTCTGCAGACCATCTGGGAGTCTACTGAATTGGACTGGCTGCGCTGTTAATGTTTTTATCTTGATTAAACCCACTTGTGTGTCTGTGGGTTGGCTTAGAGTCAGGAGATCTAGGCTGACTGCTGGGAGTAGCTTGATAGGGACGTATTTGAGATCACTAGGGAAACCCAGACACTAACTTCTAGAGATAGTGAAACCACAAAGTGAACAGAAACCTACAGGATACTTGTAAAGTTTTGAATGAAACTGGCACAATTGCATTTCCAACTGATTTGTCTGTTGGCCACATTTTCAGTGTGATTCAGACTGAAAAGGTGGTGGGTCTAAGGAGATGTATAAAGAACCAGGGCAAACAGTGCCATTTGTTGCAAAGACCATCTGCTGCATTCACTTTTCTCAGTCTTCTGAGTAAACCCAATGGTGATGTTTCTTTGCTAAGTTTTTTCCCAGTCTGCTGTCTGATGCAGCAGGTTTATTTAGAACTTAGTTGTGCCATTACATTCCAGAACACTGCCCACTTTATCCTGAACAACTTAATGGAAAAAAAAACCCTCTAGTTCTAGGATATTTTATTCCTTTGCAATGAGTGATAATCAAAATGATTGATGTTTTTGATCATAGTTTGGCAAGTAATAAAGACCTATAATTTAGAAATATGTAAGTATAGTAATTTCAGACACACTGAAGACAACATACAAATATTGCAGTCAAGAGGCCACATACTTAGGCTTTCAGAAATTACTGCACCAAGGTGAAAAACAACTAAAAAATGAAATAACAGTTCAGGGTCATATATTAGAATATACCAATATAATACCCAGCATTTGTTAGGTGAACACAGAAGATTCAAGACCAGCCTTGGCTGTATAGCAGTTTGAGACTAGCCTGAGTTTTGTGAAATCCTGTCTCAAAACAAAAACAAAAACCAACCAAACAAAAATCCTCAAAAAGGTCAACAACAAAATAAAGTAACACTTCAGAATTCACAATTACACTTAGGAAAAGCCAATTTTCCTATTGGGAAGTTGTGTAAATTGTGATATTAACTTTGGAGTACATTTTTTTGTTAATGAGGACAAGACCTGCATGTGCCAGATTTTATGTTTTTAATGAAAATTTTGGCACGAACTCCATGGGCATTTGTTTTGTGGCAGGAGATGGATTTCTCATCAATCTATCATCTAACAGATCTATGTGTCATCTATTATTTGTCCATATTATTTAATATCTCTCAGTCATCCATCTGTCACTGATCTGTACATACATGGTGTGTACATACCCTATACTAAGGGCAGTGTGAACAGTTCAGAAAGCTAGACAAAAGGGCAAGTGACTGAAGTCCAAGTGCCTAAGGCATTCAGCAGGAGATGATTGATGACACACCTTGATTTTATAGATAGTCAAGGTTATATGCACATAAACTGGAATTCTTTGGGGGCTGTTTAAAAAGCTGGAATGGGGGCTCCCCAGGTGTCTGCTCATATGAATAGTTCACTTAAAGAAGAATCTTCCTGAAAAGGTAAGGGTGTTAGTATATACAACCTCCAAACACTGGGAAGGGCAAGTTGATCTTTTCCTGTGTTTCTTGGGTCACCATCCAAGGCCCTGGACACCCTAAACAGATGCTCTACTGCTCATCTTCTTCATGCCCAGAGAAGGTGATTTTAAGCACCATGTGCAAATCACCTTCAACACTATTTACAGGGGTGGCCTTGAGTTCTAGACGGGGAGGTCAACAATGGAATTAAACGTTGTTTCTTCAAGATGTGAAGTTCCATCACAGGTGTTTATTTAGAAGCCTGTAGGGAAAGTATCTGTGCTTCTTTCTGATGTGCCTGTCTTCGAATGTAATGGGGTGGAGGGCTGATGGGTTTTATTTCTCTTCCCCTTAGGGGACATGAGGAAGCACTTCTGTTGCCTCTGACTCCTGCTGAGGTGGCAGAGAAGTAGTTAACTTTTTGGGTTGATCTTTGTGCACTGAGATTTGCCTACTAGTAGACAAAGTGTTCATTCAAGGCATGCCTTGGTCCTCCTCTTCCACTTCTTGGCCACTATACATCTCCATGTAGTTAGCTTGTGAAAAGCCTGTGGCCTGTTGTCTGTTGTTCTTGTGAAGGAAGTCATACACACTAAGGGCAACTCCTGAGTGCCTCAGGGTTCCTCTTATTTTGTCTGTCAGTAAGCAATGCATGCCAGATGGAGGGTGTACAGTAGTGCTTGCTCTCCAGTACCACCTGAATCCTCATGGAGATTTTATATCAGCAACTCCAGTGGAGGCAAGAGTCCTCCATGTTATACCAGCACAAGGTAGTAGGAATATGCCCAAGTCAAACTATGGAAAATGAGCATCACGATGTGCTACACAAGCACACTCTCTCAGTTTATTGATTTTTGAATGCTTGGGAAAAGCCTTCATGCAGGTTATAACAGCTTTGCATCATCCTCCAAGCTCTCTCTACTGCAGAGAACATAGGATGCAAGTCAGACCTTTCTGTGTAAATGGTTCCAGAGTGAAAGGTATGAATGCTGTTATGCCTCTCTGTGAATGCTGGAGATCCAGATTTAGAATTCCAAGCAGAGAGCTCAGCTTTTCATTTTAACTTCTCTTCCAAGCATAATTACTCAAGAGTCCAGTATTTCAGAGAATTCCATATAAACAAACCAGTTCAGTATTTCTTACATGTCTCCTGTGTCTCGAAGCATTCTGAGTAATGAGCATGGTATATTGAACAGAGGGATACAGGCAAGGCCATCTGTTTTATACACCGCAGCAGAGAACTTAAGTCCTGCCACTCTGTTGATGGGACCAGACAGTCAGCAGGAGAGGGAACCAGTTATACTGGAGACTTGGCAACATCAGCAGAGCACAGCTTAAGATAGAGTGACATCAGCACATCTAATGAAAGATGCCACCAGAGGCAGCATTAGTGAAATGGCACATTCATCTGGTTTCCCAGAGATTGGAGGGCTTGCTAACATTGTTGGCATTTCCCTCTCAGAGCCAGACCTGATGCTGGAGTGAGACAGGAAGAAATGGAGCCAGAGCATCCCTCATTGATTAATACACCTGTGGGAAATCTGTAGGAACATATGTGCGTGGGCAGAGTTATTATTAACTCTTCTAGATGTGGGGTTTTGTGAGACAGGTTCTCATTAGCCTAAGCTTGCCTTGGACTCAATATGTAGCTGAAGATAACTTTGAACTCCTGCTTGTTTTGACTCAGCCCCCCACAAATGCTAGGACTAGAAGTATGCACCCTGACATCTGGCTTCAGGCAAAGCTCTCTTGGAGAAATCTGGCAGGTATTTAATAATAAGTGAGGAAAGAGTAAGATAATGGTTTCTGTACAGATAACTTGCTGTCACGGTCACTCACGTAGAAGTGCAGATGCTGAAGGTCTGAGCCCGTATTTTGCATATACCTACTCCTGCTCCTTTTAACTCTAGTTATACCTACTCTGATAGCCAACTTGGATGCTTAAAACAAACTATTTATATATGTTTTGTAGTCTTAACTCTGTTATTTGTTACTGTTGACAGTGGATGGGGAGCCTTCTGTTTCACAGCTTGACAGCTCTAGTGTTCCTAATTGGTGACTCTATCTGTTAAAATTATTCCAGTTGCTGTGTCCCCATTCTCTATATATGTGGCAGGTGGGAATGACAGGAATACATACACATGAAAAAGGAAAGGAAGGGATGGATGGAGGCAGAATTTAGTAAAGACACAGAAATTTCAAGTTTTGTCTCATTAAATCAGAAACCATACAAAAACTATTTTCAACATTATGTTTTCAGATCCTGGTATGGCACATGGCACATAATAAAAACAGTGGCCTTAATAAATACATGTTTATAACAACACATGACTAATGGTTATTTGTGTTTGTTCTCTATACAGTGGCTAAGGGAAACATTTTACCAGAAGTTGTGTTTGGAATGGAGTGAGACAGGAAATAGAAAGGCCCAAAAAGGCAGTGGGAAAAGATTGAAGATGGTGGGGTGCACAAGGAAGAGGGACATGAGTCTGTCTCTTCAGACTCCTATTTGCCATTAATTAGTCTGGCTGCTTTTCTTGGCTTTTGCTCTTTGCACATCTCTAGATCTTCAAACAGAAAAGAACCTTCATGCATATTCTGGTGATAATTACTCAAAAGATGATTTAGAACACAAGGCAGAGCAAACTCTTCACTGCACTTGAAAGCTGGTTAAAAAGTAAACCAGATCTATGACCTCACTTTGTACCTATGAGGTCATAAGTACAAACAATGGCTGTGGCTGCCTGCACAAGACCAGCACAAGATCAAGCCAGTCAATATTTCAAATGAATGGAGGAAAGTCTTCTGAGGTCCCACCCATAGCTGAGGTGCTATTGATAGTTGATAGCTGCTACGGGAGGGCGAGAGCCAGCTTTCTGCAGGGGTGTGACTTCTCATACGTTGCCTATGCCCTAGTGGATGGTTCCACATTCATATACATATACACATTCTAACTGGTCAACACATATATAAAGGGGGAAAATAAGGCTATGATGTTGGGAAGGGGCTTGACAGAGAGTAGTAGGGGTGGTTATGATCATGTATGCAATTCTTAAATAATAACAAATAAAATAATCAGATCTAAGCATTACCAGCTGAAAAAAAATGAAGACATTTGTAAGAGATGCTTTGTTAAGATCCAGACTTCTTGGGATAGCTCAGGTCTTTTCACCATGATAAGGGCCCATCTCATTTTGTAGGGTCATGTGAACTGTGCGGTATAGAGGGGGAAGAGCGGCTAAATGGCACTGCCCTTTGCAAGTAGTCACTTCAGAATAGTATGAGACTGCTTCAGGGTTTTATCAAAGTCATTAGAATAATTTTAATATCAAAAAGGCTTCCTATTTTTTAATGGAAGCTACCTTTCACCTCCAAAAGGAACATATGTAATTATTAAAAATATTTTACCTATTTATTTATTTGTGTGTGTTGGTGTGTGGGGTCTGTTTCTGTGTATGTTACTTTGTATATGTTTGTGTGTGCCTGTGTATGTTTGAGTGTAGCTGTGTATACTGTCTCTGTGTTTTTTTTTACTTTTATTTTTTTATTTTTTTTAAAATTTATTTTATTTTATTTTACAATATAATTCAACTTTACATATCAGCCATAGATTCCCCCGTTCTCCCACCTCCCGTCCCGCCCCCCTCCCCCTGGCCCACCCCCCATTTCCATCTCCTTCAGGGCAAATACTCCCCCCAGGGTTGAGATCAACCTGGTGGACTCAGCCCAGGCAGGTCTAGTCCCCTCCTCCCAGGCTGAGCCAAGGGTCTCTACTAAGCCCCAGGTTTCAAACAGCCAATTCATGCACTGAGCACAGGACCCGGTCCAACTGCCTGGATGCCTCCTAAACAGATCAAGCCAATCAACTGTCTCACTCATTCAGAGGGCCTGATCCAGTTGGGGGCCCCTCAGCCATTGGTTCACAGTTCATGTGTTTCCATTCGTTTGGCCACTTGTCCCTGTATTCCATCCATCCCTGGTCCCAACAACTCTTGCTCACATAAACCCTCCTCTTTCTCGCAAATTGGACTCCCAGAGCTCCACCCGGGGCCTGACCGTGGATATCTGCATCCAGTTCCCTCAGTCACTGGATGGGGTTTCTAGTACAACAATTAGGGTGTTTGGCCATCCTATCACTGGGGTAGGTCAGATCGGGCTATTTCTCGACTATTGCCAGCAGTCTATTGTGGGGGCATCTTTGTGGATTTCTGTGGGCCTCTCCAGCACTTTGTTTCTTCCTATTCTCATGTGGTCTTCATTTACCATGAACATTCCTTGTGTTCCCTCTCTGTTCTTGATCCAGTTGGGATCTCCCGCTCCCCCAAGTTCTCTTTCCCTCGCCCCTCGCCCCTCATTACCCCCACTCACGTCCAGACTGTTCATGTAGATCTCATCCATTTCTCCATCATTGGGTGATCCCCGTGTCTTTCTTGGGGTCCTGTTTTCCAGGTAGCCTCCCTGGTGTTGTGAGTGGTCGCCCAGTCATCCTTGTTCCACAACTAGTATTCTCCTATGAGTGAGTACATACCAGGTTTGTCTTTCTGAGTCTGGGTTACCTCACTCAGGAGGATTTTTTCTAGATCCCTCCATTTGCCTGCAAACCTCATGATGTCATTGTTTTTCTCTGCTGAGTAGTATTCCATTGTATATATGTACCACAGTTTATTTATCCATTCTTTGGTTGAAGGGCATCTAGGTTGTTTCCAGGTTCTGGATATTACAAATAATGCTGATATGAACATAGCTGAGCAAGTGCCCTTGTGGTATGATTGAGCATTCCTTGGGTATATGCCCAAGAGTGGTATAGCTGGATCTTGGGGGAGATTGATTCCCAATTTTCTAAGAATGCGCCATATTGATTTCCACAGTGGCTGTACCAGCTTGCATTCCCACCAGCAGTGGAGGAGAGTTCCCCTAGCTCCACATCCTCTCCAGCACAAGGTGTCCTCAGTGTTTTTGATCTTAGCCAATCTGACTGGCGTAAGGTGGTATCTCAGAGTTGTTTTGATTTGCATTTCCTAATGATTAGGGATGTTGAGCAATTCCTTAAATGTCTTTCAGCCATTTGTGTTTCCTCTGCTGAGAATTCTCTGTTTAGTTCTATAGCCCATTTCTTAATTGGACTGTTG